>PVHP010023417.1:0-27474 GCA_004024765.1 Zapus hudsonius
TAGTTATTCTCCCCTCCATGACTCTTACATTCTTTCCACCCCCTCTTCTGCAAATTTCCCTGAGTCATAGTGGGTGAGTTAAATTTTGCATCATTACTAGGTTTTTAAGAGTCTGTAAATTTGTATTTTGGACAATTTTGGGCACCCTTGGTGCCTCTCTCCATTGTCCTTCTCTGGTTATCTGCCTTGCTGTGGGAGTAGCTCTTTTGCTTGTCATCTCACTTCCTTAGAGATTGTGTTAGGGCTCTAAATGGTGAATTTGAGGTGAATAGTCTCCTGCTTAGGTGTCCCCCATCAAATCAGGTCCCTTTGGTGGAGTTCGGTTGTCCCTGGTTCTCGTTGCTTTCTGGAAAATACAAGCAGAGTCTCCAGCATAGAGTGAGATCATTATTGGTCAAATATTGCTAGGTTGGTGAGACAAATATTGCTAGGTTGGTGAGCGTTTGGCAGGTGTAGCCTTTCTGAGGACCTATGGTTAGTGATGACTTCCCGACGTAGATGGGGTTCTTGGTCCCCCTTCAAGGTTGCCTTGGGTCCCCTTACCAGTTAGGGGTTCCCAGCCTCTGAGCAGATCTCATAGCCAATTAGCCAGCTATTGATTACCCACCTAGGTTGGGAGCCACTATTGCACAGATGGGCACTTCTTGACTTGTTTGTCTGTGCCATATAGCATTGTGTTCTGCACTCTGAGTCCATCAGTTGGTGTAACATGAAGATGCCTCCTGCTCTCTCAGGATATATTTGGTCTGGTTCCCCTGGCAGCTCATGCAACACCATCTGGCATTACCCAGGCTGCCCATCTGGGAGCTGATTTCATTTCTGGATTCAGCAGGGTCTCTCAGTGTTGTGTGATATCAGTCTGTGGAATCTTCAGCAATAGGGTCTTATCTTTTGCCTGAGGTGGGTATTCAAGGACTGTGACAAAAGTTTGTCTTATTTTAGGAACCATGTGGATCACTCTGATCAACAGCTCATTGTGGGCCAGGGAGTCAAAGGTCAGTGTCCTTTGTACCATAGGTAGGCTCCCACCCCCCGCCCCACTTTGGGGCCCTATCTACCTCCAGAACATTTTGTACAGACGATAAGATTCTATGGAGTCACATTATTGTTAGTTTAGGTTTGTGTACATCTACCCCCTCTGTTTCTTCCACACCTGCCCCCACCTGTCCCCTTTGTCTTTCACCTGAGTCACTAGTCATATTTACTTACATTTCGGTTTAACCTGATTAGGGGCCACAGATAAGAGAGACTATGTGGTGCTTGTCTCTCTGTTCTTGTGTGAGTTCACTGAGTATGATCTGTTCCAAATCCATCCATTTTTCTTTGAATTTCATTATGTCATTTTCCCTAATTGCTGAGTAGAATTCCAAGGTGTATATGTACCACATTTTTGATATCCAATCATCTAACGATGGGTATTTAGGTTGGTTCCAATTCCTAGCTATTATAAATTGAGCTACTATAAACATGGTTGTGCAGATGTCTCTGTGCTGAAACGAGGAGTCTTGAGGACAGATATCCAGTAAAGGGATAGCTGGGTCAACTGGTAGTTCTATATCCATCCTGTTCAGAAGCCTCCACACTGTTTTCCATAGTGGTTATATAAACTTGCATTCCCAACCAGCAGTGAAGGAGGGTTCCTTTTTCCCCACATCCTCGCCAACATCTATTGTTGGTAGATTTTTTAATGATTGCCAGTCTCACTGGAGTGAGGTGGAATCTCATTGTTTTGATTTGCATTTCCCTGATGATTAATGTTGAACATTTTCTTAAGTGAGAATTGGCCATTTGTATTTCTTCCTCTGAGAATTCCCTGTCGAGCTCAGAGGCCCATTTTGTGAGAGGGCTACTTGATATTTTACTATTTAATTTATTGAGTTCTTTGTAATTTCTAGATATTAGACCTCTATCTGTGTTACAGCTGGCAGAGATTAACTCCCAACCTGATGGTGGTCTATTGACTTTGAGTATGGTAAGTTTGTCTGTGCAGAAGCTTTTTAGCTTGATGAGATCCCATTGGTTAAGTAATTGCTATACTTCCTGGTTTACTGGTGGTTTGTTTAGGAAGTTCTCCCTACTCCTATTTCATAGAGCATTCCCCCTATTTTTTCTACCAGGATTTTCAGAGTTCCAGGTCTTGTATTGAGGGCTTTGATCCATTTGGAGGTGATTTCAGTGCATGGTGAGAAGACTGGGTCTATTTTCATCTTTTTACAAGTGTTTATCTAATTTGTCCAGCATCATTTGTTGAAGATGGTATCTTTACTCCACTGGACATTTTTGCATCTTTATCGAATATTAAGTAGCTATAGCTGATTGATCTTAGGGCAGGGTCTTCAATTCTGTTCCACAGGTCTACCTGTCTGTTCTTATGCCAGTACCATGCTGTTTTTGTAAAATGGCTTTGTAATATGTTTAGATTGGGTATGGTGATCCCTCCTGATGAGCTTCTTTTACTCAGGATGACTTTAGATATCTGAGGCTTTTTGCCTTTCCAAATAAATTTGGAATTTATTTTTTCTATGTCTACAAAGAATGACACTGGTATTTTTATTGTCATGGCATTGAATCTGTATATTGCTTGTGGGAGTATTGCTGTTTACATGACATTAATTCTACCTATCCAGGATCATGGAAAATCTTTCCATCTTTTTGTGTCATCCTCAATTTCCTTCTTCAGTGTTTTTATGTTTTCATTATACAAGTCTTTCATTTCCTTGGTTAGTGTTACTCCACGGTATTTGAATTTTTTTAGACTATTGAGAACAGGAGTCTCGTTCTCAAAAAATATGTTTCCAAACATTCAACCCCATGGTTCATTTAAAAAAATATACATATACACATTATTCCTTTCTCACTTTTCTACAACTTTTATACATTGCAAAAGCCCAGTGATGATTTTTACAACATTGATGGGTTGTAAACAAAACATGGACACATTTCAGATGCATGTTATTATTATTCTGTTGAGAAATTTCTGTTCTCAATATGAGTTGTCTAGTTTCCAAATCTCTTCATTTTAATTGTGGGGAATTCCTTAGAGGTTTCCTAGTGAAACTGTCATATTTTACAGATGAGGAAATTAAAGTTAGGTGATATCATCAAGCAAGATTAATTAAGACTGAGCCTGGACAAACCATTAGAAATTCTTGGCTCCTTCTCACCCGGTTTTCCCTAGACTGTGGGCATATCGTCTTCATTTCTCACAGAATTAACAAAAGAGGTAATTATACAATAAATCACACCTGTAAAATCTCAAATGAAATAAGTGTGAATTAAAATATATGATAATATTCTAGGACTTATCTAATTTGCCGAATACTCAGTAACTCCCTAGTGAATGCTATGCATAATTAATGCTTTGAGTTAAAAGGTTGGGAATATTAAATGGTGCTCTGGGAGAAAAACAAAAACAAACTCATGTTGCACACAGGCCATATAAAGCACATCCAATGTGTGTACTCGGCTTTATTCTCTAAGATCTTATTATGACACATGGATACCCATTCCTGAGCCAAAATACTAGAGTCATGGAGGAAAAGCTCTGGTTAATGAAAATGAAATCTCTTTCACCCATTCACAAGCCATTTCATTTTTAATATTATAAAATATTTTATTTTTTTTTTCTTGAGAGAGGAAGAGAGAGAGGCAGACATAGAAAGAGTATGGGCGTGCTAGGGCCTCCTGTCACAGTGAAAGAACTCCAGACACATGTGCCACTTTGTGCATTTGGCTTTATGTGGGTACTTGGGAATGGAACTTGGCAGTCAGGTTTTGTAAACAAGCAACCTTTAACCATTGAGCAACGTCCTCAGCCCCATTTCTTGTCAACAGCAAGGGAAGACCACACAAGCACATACATTGTCGAATGAAAGAAAAGGGAATATTAAGAGGAATCAAGATGTCTGGCGTTGGGAAGTGTGAACATGATAAAAGTGGAAGGTATGAGCTTGGAAGCAGACAGTGGTGACCCTCAGATACTCTAAGAAAACCAGTTCTCTTCTTGACACCCAGTAGGATCTTATTTCCTGGCTCTATGAGACTAGATTTTATAAATGATAGACATACAATTGGCATTTGGCAAGGTGACATAACTTCTCATTTGAGAAACATCAGAAGTCCCAGAATGCATTTCCCTTTTATCTAGAAAGTTGAAATCATGGAAGTTCTGAGGTTCAAATTTCTTTTTTTTTTAATATTTTTATTTATTCATTTTCAAGCAGAGAGATACAGAGAGAGAGAGAGAGAGAAAGAGAGAGAGAGAGAGAGAGAGAGAGAGAGAGAGAGAGAGAGAGAGAGAGAGAGAGAGAGAGAGAGAGAGAATGCACCAGGGCCACCACCTTGTGGGTCTGGTTTATGTGGGTCCTGGGGAATTGAACCCGGGGCCTTAGGCACTGGAGGCAAGTGCCTTAACCGCTGAGCCATCTCTCCAGCCCTCAAATTTCTTAAGAACACAAAATAAATTAAAGAACCCTGATGACCCACAATGTATAAGTTGCATTAATGAAAAGCAAAACTTTTATAAAACTTGGATTTTGTAGGTGGCCATTTGACTATTGTAGTAGTTTGACAGAAGTATTTTTGAATATGGGTCTGTATAAAGTCTGTGCATGAATTTAATAACGGCTTCCTTAGGAAGTCATGGTCAAGTCGTGTTCCCTTCAGATCCCCTTTGAAGGAAGAAGTTGTTGTCATGGAAATAGAATATATCTATTGATAACTTGAAGAAATTGTTTCAAGGCTCATCACAGAAGCTTCACTGTCTGTGAGCATGTCATTGCTTCTGGCTGACTGTGAGGGCTTTTACAGATGTGGACATTCCAGGCCATTCTAAGCCATGTTGAGTCAGGCTCTCTACAGAGCTCCCTGGGAGGTTGGTCATGATTGTCCTTGCATTATTGAGTGAAAAGAAGTTGAACTCCTCCCTCCACTGTCATTTTTTGTCTTCTTCATTCTACAAGTGTTGATACCAATAGTCTACATCATAAATATATTACATGGTTAACTCTGCCCAACAGAGTGCACAGCAGCAAGTTGCCGGGTTCTGGTAAAGCAAGGTGATAGGTGTATAGTATTAAACAATTCAATCAGTCACTCAGCACTTGCCTGACAATGAGGACTTCCTTATAGTGGTAGGTAAAGCAGTGTGGTCATTCATGGTGGCTCAATTGCTCTACCAGAAGTAAGTTGGGGCCTTGTGCTTGTACAGGTAAATACATTACTTGATGAAGTAGTTTAGACATTTGAGAAACACCGAGGGATAACCACCCAGGAAAGTAAAATGGATGAAGATCCTCTTTATGGTCTGAAGAAAGTGAAGATGAGGAGAGAATGAAAGCCACATGTGAAATCCCTTTTGTGAATAGATTCTTCCCTTCTTCCCTGGGAATTACAGAAAGCAGAGGATCAACACCAGATCATAATTGATCAGAGAGCCAACCTCTAAAGACTGTTACGTTCCCAGCAATGATAAACGAGTCAAGAAATTAAGACTTATGAACACCAACTCAGCTAGAGAAAGCCACTTTCGAGTATTCCAATAGTATGTCAAATAAAATCATGTTTAAAACACTGCTACAGAAAGTGAAAGCAAAACACTGCCCTGGTGTGAGAATACACCATCAACTGAGGCCAGTTAAATTGTGTGCACGTATCTGTGTGTGCACATGTCCATGTCTGTGCAGGTACATGGGTAGCATGTGTGTGGAGGCTAGAGGGCAATATTTGGGGTCATTCCTCAGATGCCAACAATTTTTTCTTTCCTTTTTATTTATTTCGTACTGGGTCATTCATTGGCCTGCACCTCAACAAATAGGCTAGACTAGCTGGCTCAGCAAGCCTTGGGTATTTTCCTGCCTCCTCTCCCACTGCAGGGGTTATAAGGAAGCATGTGCCACAATGCAGTAAAGCATATGTCAGTGAGAAAGTACAGACAGCTTTGAAATTAATAAGAGAAGAGGTTAAGAATATTAAGAAAAAATATAAAAAGGCAGAGGTCAATTCAGTTTGCGGGATCCATTGAAAGCCAAGGGTTTAAAGATATTTATATACACAGCATACGGATCAGAGTATGTAGCTCCTATTTATCCCCCATTACCCTCTGTCCCTTCTTTTCAACTCTGGCTAGTCAATTTCAGGCATCAAATAAATGAAATAGTCTGCTTAATATTATACATGTGTCTCTGTGTGTGTGTCTTACACAAATGAGAGAGAGCATATTTGTCTTTTGTAGTACGGTCTATTTTACTTAATACAATTCTATCTTTTTTATGAAAATGACATAATTTCATTGTTCTTGATGACTAATGGAACTCCATTGTGTATGCGCATGTGGTGGTTTGAATTTAAAGTGTCCCCCCTAACCTGATGTGCTTGTGATTAAGCCTCATACTCAATCCCCAGAGGAAAGAGCCTTTGGGAGGTGAAGCCTTAAAGGGGAGATGTGGACCTTGAGTTTTATTCCTCTAGCCCTACTGAGTGCCAGCTCTGCTCTCTCCTTCTTGTTCCTACTTCCTAGCTGATGTAACATGGTGTGATATCCAGCCTTAGCTCTGCTATGATGAACATCCTCTGGAGATTCTAAGCCAGAATTTCATGTTTCCTCCCATCAGCTGCATTTGGTTGGATGTTTTATCCCAGCATTGAGGTGACCAGAAGAACATACCACATCTTTCTTCTCTTGAGAGGAATCTTGGATTAGTCCATTGTATGGCTATGGTGAATAATGATGTAATGAAATATGTGATATGAAATATGTGGCTCTGTGGTGTGCTGGGTTTAACTGAATCACATACAAATATCTGCTTCCACGCGCGCGCGCGCGCACACACACACACACACACACACACACACACACACACACACACACACCAAAAAATCCCAACTCTTCTAAAAACCAAAATTTAAAAAATAGTTATAGATATAAAAGATTCAGAGGATATTTTAAAAATTCTTGAATGAAGGATCATGCTCTGTGACTGAAAATATTTTATCAGAATCAATTCTATAAATATAGAATTCTTTGCAATATATCATTTTGCATATTACTGGTTAAAATTTTGGATATTTTACAATCAAGTTCCAAAATAAAAGCCATCCATTGGAGCAAGGAAATGATGGAATGTGATTGTAAATGTTTGTGAGCAGCCAGTTGCCCTGCCCACAGGGGTGATTTTCATTTCCCCAACAAAACAGAAACCAATGTTAGAGTTTAGTTATAAAGCTCTTTATTATAAAGTTTAGTATAGTTAATATTTATCAAATTTAGGCTCCATGAAGGGAGAGCATATTTCTGTTTCATCTTGATTTTCTTTTCCATATTCAGTGCTATAAATGGCAATAATTTCTGAGTCACTATTTGAATAATCAAACCGATGAAAATAATTACTACTGAAAAACAATCTGATCTAATCTATATTTGTCCATCCAGGTGTCTTCTGGTTAGTCTGATTACAGATGTTCCCAAAGTAAAAGTTTACAAAGTAAGGTGAGGTAGGAAGGGAAACTCTTGACCTGAGGGAGAATGTGGGGCCAGATACACATGCAACCCATGGTGAACATACACAGTCCTGGAATTGAAGACACGCGGTCATCACCTTGGAAATCATACTTGCCACTTATGATGAGTGAGGAAAATAGAATAAGCAGTTTTAAAATTTTCGCAGGACCAGAGGTTTCCAAACCTGCTATGAATTGCTTCGAAGCTGATCTCCTGAGGATTCCTTGGCCTCATGACTCATGCATCAAATATTATGAAACTCCTCCTTCTCATCTTTTCTGTTTCCCAGGCTGATCTTCAACACCCAAGCTCAAATGATTCCCCCTGCCTTAGCTTCCCAAGTAGCTGAGACTATGTAAACCCTTATCTCAGGTACTTTGAGGTATTATCAGGGCTGAGATCCTGTGTAAAACATTTTCTCAGGCTCAGGGAGCTGCATTAGTCCCTTCAGTTGTGGCCACAGATGCTTTCTTTGCTCTGGCTTTATTTTTGTTACCAGCTTAGTCCACGTTTCTGAGAGTCAGCGAGGAAAGACCACTCAAAAAAACTTTTGTTAAGTTTAATTCTGCAATATTAGAGGAAGTATGGTGCAGGAGTCTTACCACCGCCTTGCTGACTGAGTCTGGTCCATCTAGGTACACAGCCAGAGTTTTGGGAACAATCAAGACATTTGTTTGGACCAGTTAACACCACTCCTATGAACCAATCATGGTCTCTCCACTCAATACCAGTCACATGAGTTTCTCCACCTGCATAATTGCTCAGACCCTCACCAAGGTGGAGAAGGGTGCAGGGTTACTTAAAGTTCATCAAGCTGGTGAAAGCAAATCCCTGGCACACACTGTTTCAAATCCGGAGCCAGAGACACAGGCTGTAGTCTTTGCCTCTCCAAGGACATGCATGCATTGTTCCAGTCTGCTGGTCTGAGGCAATGCATGCAGTGTTACAGTCTGGCCAGCTGTTAGAGTCCTTTGGCTTAAAGCAGCTACGATGTCAAGGGGGAGGTTGATAGCTGCTAATTAGGGGATCATATCCCTCCATCCTCAAGGTCTTTACTTATTTAAAAGTAAATGAATATCAGGAAGAAATCTTACAGATATAAAATAAATGAGCACATCATTAATATGCACAAAAATTTTATCAGAAAAACATTTTAGGAATGTTTAACACATTCCCAGTGCCCAGGCAGAATCGCAGAACCCAATCTGTCTAAGGAGGGCAGTGCATTTCATTGAAGTGTAGATCAAAAGGAACGTGCCCCTCCTCCATGAGTGAAAAGTGCAATAACCTGACCTTACAGTAATGTCTAGAATCATCTACAAACTCATCAACTGGTGATTTTAATAGCCAATTTAATCATGATCTCGTGTCTTGACTCAGGTTTGGATTTTATCGGTGTAAGGAATGCATTTAATTTATTGAGGAGTTACCAAAATGTCATTGCTCTTCTGTGCTTGTATGGAAATCATTCTCGCCTCCATTCATTTATTAAAAGATGATTACTTCTAATACTGCTTGTGAACATCAGCAATGCAAAAAGAAGTGGTCAGATATTCTGCTTTATTTTATTATATATACGATATCCCTGCTGCTCTTTCTTCGAGAACAATCTCTTCTTATTTTCTTCTTATCACTTGGTCAATATATTGATGCCATATCACATGGTGCTGGAGCTCTTTGTACAATAACCTGAAAAACAACAGCTCCCCTAAGGAAGCCGGTGTGTTCATAGATCTCAACCATCCTTACTACAATGTGCCATTTGCAAGAAACTTGCATGATGAAATTCAAGAATATTTTTTAACTTTTTCATTGTTTTTATAAATTCTTTCCCATTATCGCATCTTGTCCCTACTCTCCCAGCCCTGCCAATGGACCTCTATTTTCTTCCAAGGAGGACTATTTCCTTTCTTACCCAAATAAATACCTACTGTGTTGATGACTCCATTGTTATTGGGTTTTCTATCACTGCACGTTCAGAGGGTGGTATCCTTCCATCATTTCGTTTCTGTTCCTGACACTGAGAACTATGTGAAATCAAATAGCTTGAAGAGTTATTATGAAAATTGTACAATGAGTAAATGAAAAGGGTATGTCTGCTACTTACTACATGCTAGGCTTCACTCACATCCTGACTTAACCCAGTGCTCACCAGCTGAAGAGGCAGCACTTACCCACTACCTGAGAGGATTACATCAGCAACAGGGAGGCACCAAGGACAAATTCTCAGAGGAGGAGGTTATGTTGGCCATAAATAAGAGTCAGGGGATAGCCAAATGAAGAAAGAGTTGTGAAAGGTTTTGCTTGTGAATGTATTATCCTTCTAGAACATCAATGACTATAAGTCTGTGTGTGTGTGTATGCACACACACACACACACACACACACACACACACACACACACACACACAATTCTTCTCCCCTCCTTCAAGGTGGCTTAGGTGAAAAATCATACATTTCCTAAGGGCCTCAAGTGTATTAGATAAAGCTTAAGTATATAGAAATTTAATATATGATAGAAACATGACAGATAGTTAGATAAATGGGCACAGATTCCTTTTATCCATATGTCAATTTCACAACTGCAGTTGAGAAGTTCAGAAAAGACAAAGTCATTGAAAGCCATCCAGTATTTGGTATACAATGTTGATGGTTTTGTGCTTATAGTAAACCTTATTTTGCAATGATGTATGTGCATATACCTGTGTGCTTCATATATAGTTCTCTATAGGTAGTTACACATTGAAAAGAAGCATTAAACCTTAAACTCTCTTCATACACTCAAAATGCATTTTATTAACGGAACAAACTAATAGTTTCCAAAATGTCACTTTTTGGGATGTCCAATCCTTTATCTGAACTGCTAGAATAAGATTGGGTAATAGAATTCTTAGATATCAGCAAAAATCCTCACTTCATGTGTTAATAGTGATCAAAGAGTAACTACTTTATAACTTCTGCCTGAGCTGACTACCTAAACCCAGTTAGTGATATCCACGCTATTTAACTGCCTACATGCTGTTTAACAAGACCCAAACATCCAGTTTTCAAAATGCTATTCTTAATGCCCTATAGCAAGTTGTACTATAATAAAGAAACTTATCTGCCCATTTAAATAGCCTTATTCCACAGATTTACTTTTAGACATCTCTGTCCTACTTTGGAATCTGAGAGGAATACGTTAACACTAAAATAATGAGAATGATGAGAAAAAATAATTACTAGAATTCAATAAGAATACCTCATTGCTTTAGTGAAAAGCAATCTTACACCACCAGCTCTAATTTTGACTAGGGCACAAGATAAGGCTTTGAGATGAACACCTTGAAATAAAGGGTTTATATTTAGTTTTTAGAAATGTGAAAAGAGAACAATGGCACCATATAAACCATTAAGTTATATAATAGAAAAATAAATGGTGATTTTAGAGGGGCTATTTCTAGGGGGTGAGCAGAGGGTTAAGAAAACTGTTTAGCTAGGGCGGAACAATTTGATTGTCTGTTGACCTTATCAGAAAGTATCAACCCTGTGATATAAACTCATCAGAAATTCAGAAGTGCGGTATATTATGGTTGGTCATTGGACTTCATAAGGATATCATCTTCATATATATTTTTATGCAGTAATTCGATTTTGAGGGAAATAGTCAAAAAATGCAAAGGAGAAATTCTCTTTTATTCTCACTGGGTAAGTCTGTTGAAAATTATAAGTTCTTAAGCTGTAATGAAATCTGGACTTGGTTTTGAACCACAATTATGTAAAATACTGACTGAAATTTGAGCCCATTTGTAGAAGTTTGAGTATTCAGCACATAGGACTCTACCATGTGATGTGCTGAGTTCTATTTCATCATTTCCTTCTAATAAGTTTATTTATTATTACATCCCCTGCAAACCACTGAGAAATCCATTAACAGAATAATTGACAAATTAATTTTTGACATAGATAATTGTTCAATATTATGAAGTTACTTTGCCAATTGCTGGTCCAAAAGATATATTACAAGGGTTAATCTGAAAAAAAAAATTCTTTCTTTCTTTAGTCCCACGTGATTTGCTTTACTGATTTCTTCAAAATCTCAAAATGCTGCTGTAAAGATGACCCAAAGGCTACTGAGACAGACTTCTAAAGGTTTCCCTGAAAATACTTTTCATTTCTCAGAGGAATTCTCCTTTATTTTCTGAACCCTGTCTTCTGCTAGCTGATGTGCTACAGCTGTCATTGGATTCCAAATCTTTCCAAGAATGACAGCGGAACTGTGTCTACAGGGAGACTCAGAGCTTCTCAGCATCCTAAATTCACGGGTCCCACTTTGACCTGTGTACATTTTTGCACTTAAAAAAAACCTTGACTGTATTTCAAATGCTATGCTTTCATAACACTTCTCAGTTATTCTTCGGTGCTGTGTAAGAAGATCACCTGCTTTCCTTTACTGCCTCTAGTCTTGTGACCTGGATCCAAATGCTAACTGGTACTGGAGATTTGTTGTTTTGGATTTGGGGGGTATCTTCTTTAGTTGTTTCATAGATTGGCAACAATGTGATGATCAAAGACAGTTTTACTTTTTTTCTGATATGCACACATTTTACTTCCTTTTCTTGTCTTATAGGATAACACGGTTCTTCTTGTATGGTACCAAAATGGCTGATTACAGGGCACATCCTTGCCTTGCTTTCAACTTTGAGAAGTAAATATAGTTTTTCTGCATTAAAAATGATGTTAACTATATAGTTTCTTAGTAGACATTTCTGAATGTGTTTGTGAATTTCTCTCTATTGTTATATTGCTAAGAGTTTTCAAAGCATAACTTCTTATTAGAGTGAATCAAAATCCTTATTGCTATGTATGTACCTGTGCTATGGTTCAGATCTGGAATGTTTACACAGGCCTGTGTGTTGAAGTTTTGGTTCTCAGAGCATTGCTATTTGGAGGTGCTGAAAACCCTGCGAGGTGAAGAACAGTCAAGATTATCCAGAGGAGGCCTGTCAGCCTCTGGGATTGTTCCCTCCTATAGAGGGATTGGAGTCATCCATCTTTTCTTCCATTTTACTTACCTTCCACAGGATGAATAATTGCATTCCTCTGCATGTCCCTCCGTGATGTGTTGTCCCAAAGCAATGGGGCTGATACACCATGGACCACAATTTCCAAATCTATGAGCCCCATTAAACCTTTCATTCTTTATAACTTAATTACTTAAAAGTGGCTGTTACAGTAATGGAATTCTGACCACCTGTTTTCCTTTTGTCCACTTATATAATTGCTTTGTGAATGCTGAGCCGTCCTTTAATGGCGTCTCAGGGTGTGCTTGAACTCACAGCGATCCTCCCACCTCTGAGCCATCCTTTTGTACCTGGAAGAAACCTCACCTAATTGTAGTGTTTAATTCATTTTGTATTACATTTGTTTTTACTGAGGGCTTTTAATCTGTGCATATAAAAGACATATTGCATGAGGTGTGTTTCCTGTTAACTTTATTTTAAGTATCAGAATAATTTGTCTTCATAAAATGAGTTAGGAAGTCTCCCATCTGCTTCTGTTTGGTTCAAGGGATTGGGGAGAACAGACATCATGAGTGTTTCCTGAAATATATGGTGCACTAACATATTTTAGGACTATCCACATTTTAAGAAGTCTGAGAAGCCCTTCTTCCCACAGAGAAATTTCCAAAACCTCATAGAATGTGATAGTATATGAGAGTGTGCTCCGAGCCTGCGAGGGCTATTCTGGGACTCCTCCTGTCAGCAAGGGCGACCTGTGGGAAAATAACCTGAATGCCTGATATGAAAACAATCACACTCAGGGAGGAACTGCTGGGCATCTCTGTAACTTTTGGATATTTCCTCTGATCTTTTCAACTTCTGGGCTTGTGCTTTTCTTTTCTTCTTTCTTAGGCATAGTTCTATTCTTTTGGCCAGTTATAGAATAGACCCTATTTGTGTCTGGCAAACAGTTCTCAGTCTGTTAGATGACATCACACAACCCAGCCTAAGATGTGAAGTAACCTGACAAACTTTTCCTGGGTTAAAATTATACAGTTCTCTTAGCTTATTCTAAGTGTTGGGTTTTTATACATTTTCCTAATGTCCATTCACCTTAGAGAAAGAAGCAGTCACTAGTTTGGGTCAAGACCCATGTAACATTACTAAATAAGCTAATTACACTTTAAGGCAAATAGTTTATTTGAATTTCCGTCTTATCTCCCATGCCATATATTTTATATGTTTCATATCCATGTCCCCATGGAATTGAGGACAAAAAATTGTAAAAAGGGACCATTTTCCAATAAAGTGCTTACTTATACCTGAGACTTAAAGACATTAGGAAAGGACTTAAGGAAAAATGTTTTTAATCTTGTTGTGGTTTCATATTTGATTTGTGTTCTCCCAGTGATTTTTTTCTAATTATATAAAAGACAAAAACTTTAGGACAAATGTTAAATTTCAGATTCGGGAGTTTCTGGTTTTGTGCCAATCCACTTCTGTTCTGTTTATGTACACTGGTAGCTTTTGAAAGAAGAAATAGAGAGGCACTGAGTGTTTAAATTTTATTAATTCTTCAATGTTTCATAAGGCAAACCTAAAACATCATGTATCAAAACAAATATTGAGGCCCATAGTAGGTAATAATGTCATAGCATAAAGCTCATGAGGTCACTTTTCAGTTTAGGATGGAGGATTGGACTTCAGTCTTTGAGAGCCCCCAAAAACATGGGGTGATAGTCTTCCATTTAAGAGCCATTATTAGAATATTCCCTTTATAGTACTCCATCTCTTTCTTCTTATAATCTATTTGGATAAGTACGCTGGTATTTTATTCATTTGCATAAATGCCACCAATAGTCCTACTACAGCCCCTTGGGTTATTAGACCAAGCTTTACTGACAACATGACTAACTTAAAGAGATGTTTTTCTCTTTGCATACAATTTCTAAAGGACTGCTCGAAAGAATACTTCAAGTTCAGGAACTTCCATTTCTTTACAGCTGTTAGCAGATATCATGCTCATTTTAGAAACTGAAAATGTCACCTGAGAAGTATATAAGTTCCTTCTCCACAGATATGAAACAAACTTAGATTCAAATGTACTTCCCCCTATTTGTAAAGCTTGAAAACTTTCACATTTTAACATTGTTTGCTATGATTTAATTTGTGGCCTGGAAAACTAACCCATCTCCACATCTCAATCAAGTTCCATAAGGATAATTAGCAAACGGGCAGTCAGTATACTTGTGTGTGTTAGTGTAACAGTGGACTTAATCTTTCCTTGTTGCTTCAAAGGAAGGAACATGCAATTTAAATAATTCCAATATCTCATCTGTACTGTAGTATAAAATAGTCATTTCTTTCCATATACCTTTTTTCAGTGAGGAAACTAATAATCTAAGAGTGGTGTGTGTGGTGGAAATATTAAAAGATTCCATTATTAAAGCCTTGCTTCAAAGGCATGACAATCTTCCCCCATATCTTACTTTTGGAAAGTTCTCAGCTTCTTAGAGGTGTCTTTGTTAGTTCTTTTCATGGCTATGTCGAACTATTTGACTAAAGCAACCAAAGGGAGGAAGGAAGGATTTCTTTTGGCTCACAGTCAGGGAGCACAAGCTACCCTGGCAGGGCCTTCCTGTGGTGTGGTGACTAGGCAGGAAGCCCTTGGTCTCACTGCATCGCGTTCAGATGGCAGAGATGAGTGCTTCTGCTCAGCTTTCTCTCGCCTTGTATTCAGTCCTGGACCCCAGCCCACAAGTAGTGCATGTGCTCCACTTCAATGACCACAATCTAGAAACTCAAAGAGACTTTCCCAGAGGTTTGTCTCCTACTTGATCCTACAGCCTACTAAGTTGACCATCAACACTGCCCGTTGCAAGAGGACTTTTCTCTCTTTATTTGGGATCTACACTGAACTCTAAGCCTTAAAGGCCCACATAGCTGGAAGGCTGGGTGCACTAATTCAAATGACAATCTTTGGTGATGCTGGACTTTCCTCAGAGAATTCAAAGCCATTCTCCAAAAAATGCACTCATCATTCTAGCATCTGTTGAAGTAGCTGAACTGATACAGAGCTGGAGAAGTACAGTAAACCACACCTGAGGAAGAGATCACATATATATATATATATATATATATATATATATATATATATATATATATATATATATATATATATGCCTTCCTGTCTTGCTCTTTTGAAGTTGTATATTACTCTTTCTAGGATGAGACATTATGCATGAAGGTACTATATTTCCACCATCTTCATATTTAAGGATCTAATTTTTTGCATAAGCATTTATCCTGTAAAATAATGCAGAAAGCAATATGAGAAGGAATGACGAAAGAGCAAGAACCAGGTTCTCAGTTGGATGTGGTGGCATATGTCTTTAATCCCAATATGTAGGAGACTGAGGTAGGATGATAGCTATATGATCCAAGCCAGGCTGAGCTACATGATCCAAGTCAACCTGGGCTTAAGTGATACTGTGCCCCAAAGAAGTCCCCCACCAAAAAATAAATAAACTAACAATAAAAAGAATAAGGTTTTCTAGAGAGGTTTCTGTGTGGTTTGCTAGAAGACAAGATGTAGTGTAATAATACTGGAAGTTATTTGCAGTGAACTCAACTCTTCATGGCCAATGTTCAGTGAAACCTCGGGACTCTCTTTTTACTTTATCTCATAAAACCTTTCTTGTCTCTCCATTGGTAGAAAGTTACGAATACATTTCCATGGTATTGCACAACAGCTTTCTAATATGCCTCCCTGCTCTAGGTTTCACTCGCAAATTCTGACTTCCAGCTGTACCTGAAGATAGTTCTTTAAGCTACCATTTTCCTGATTATCCTGCTTCTTTCTTCCTGGAGCCCAGGGGTAGGAAACACTTTTAATGCACACAGAGCCCAACTAATCTGACTTCCACTTAACTTTATGTCAACATCAATGGACATTTTTTCATCCATGATCCCTACACATACTTTAAATTCTACCTCAAAGATTTTATTAAATGTTTCCTTTTTCTCAAAATATACACAATAACATTTTACCTTTTTATAGATTTATTACCATCGTCTCCATTGATCCTGTATTGCCTTTTCACCATTTTCTTTCCTTTATCTGGCAAAACACTACTCTGACCTCACACCCCTTTCTAATTGATAACCTCATGTTTCAGAGCATTCCAGCCCTCTTGTGAAGTGTGTTTTATCCACACATTTAAATCCTTCCATTATTTAGGGTTTTGCAGGGTTTCGTCCCTGCTGTACTCTCACCCCTTCATGGCAGTAATAGCACACTTTCATCTTTCTATCATTGATACGAATGTCAGTATATGGCTTGCCCAGAATCAGCTGGAATCACATAAAGTTTCTAATTATTTAAAGAAATATCCAATCCAAACACAGCAGATTCTGTGTCTATTCATATGTCAATCTTTTGACTACAGACATATTTATGACACTCTAAGAACCTGTGAGTCTGTGTTAGACATACTTCTTGTTTAAACATACTTAATGTTTAAAGCAGCCCTGAGAAGGAGATGGACGCTAGACAACACAAGAGTCACCACGGATGAGGTGAGAATTCTCCAGCCTCCACTCTCTTAAGAAGAAGCAGAACTCAGGAGCATTATTCACTCCCTCCAGAGGTTCTGAGACACTGT
Source organism: Zapus hudsonius (assembly GCA_004024765.1). Lineage (NCBI taxonomy): Eukaryota > Metazoa > Chordata > Mammalia > Rodentia > Dipodidae > Zapus > Zapus hudsonius. The sequence continues at coordinate 17,145 of PVHP010023417.1, forward strand.
ATAAAACACCAAAACTGGGCTGGAAAGATAGCTCAGTGGTTAAGGCACTTGTCTGCAATGCCTAAGGACCTGAGTTCAATTCCCCAGTACCCAAGTGAAGCCAAGTGATGCACAGGGTGGCGAATGCATCTGGAGTTCATTTGCAATGGCTGGAGACCCTGGCAATGCCTATCTATGCTCTCTGTCTTTCTTCTCCCTATCTCTCTCTACTTGCAAATATGTATATATATATCACATTTTTGTAATATATATATTATAATCATAATATATATAATATATAACACATAATATATATAATGTAATACATATGATATATAATATTATATATTATAATGTGATATATTATAATATATAATATAATAAACAAAAGCACCAAACTGATACATTCTGTGTTGACTTCTATTCTCATAAACAATTGATTTGTCCCCAAAACTCATAAGAATTAATTAAATTAAAATTGCTATGAGTCCTTCAAAAAGAAATCCAGAGACTCTTAAGACCTCAACAGTAAAGCAGACCTAAAAATCACCCACCATGACTCACAGATCTAAGCAGAAGAGGGGGCAGAAAGAGTGTAAGAGCCATGGTGGGGAAGATAGAGAAAAAAAAAAAAACCTGGCTACCTCTCCTACAATCCATAACCCCCTGTCACATGGGCTGGTCCAGCAAGCCCACTGAGGAGGGCCCCCAGCAGACTGGGGACAGGGAAGAGGGAAATGGGGGTACAATCACAAGACTTGCTCATGCAATGTATCTAATTATTAACAATAAATATGGGAAAAAGAGTTAATTCCTATCTCTAAGGAGAGAGGTATCAGTCTAATGGGACTGGATTACTTCCCTGAATGTGGTTTTTTTGAAAACCAGTCTGTCACAGTTGCTGTGTTTTGTATGTCCCCACCTGCCCTTTTGTGAATCAGAATGAGGTCTCCACAGGAGCTGAGGAGACAGATGCTAGCACCCTGCTCTGGCACTACACAGCCTCCAGAACCAAGAGCTAAACAAGCCTTCAGTTCTTTACAAATCACCCAGTCTATGCATTATGTTATAGCAATGTAAAATGGACTAATATATATCATTCCTCTTTCTTGTTCCCTATATCCCTGATATAAATTTCTAAATTCACCTGTGATTTCATGTGATGGGGAATCTTGTGAGGTTCAAATCCAAGCAGGACATGACTATTAAGATCAAGAGGATTTTAAGATACTTCTCTTAATGTGCTGTGTGTCACCCAGGAAGTGATCCGGTGCTTCAAGAAAATAGAAGCAGGACAGAGCAGAGTCTCACTTTGAAGACACAATTATAGGGTCAAGTACATTTCTGGCCTTAGGTATAGCACATGGCCAGCACTTAGCAAGCTAAATTGAAGGACAGTGAACATCCATAGAAGCCAGCTGGTAAGGGATGGTCCTTTTATAACTTTTTCTGTTAACTTTGAGAGCAGGTATTCTGAGAAAGGGAAATATCTTCAACCCAGGAGACTTTGGACAAGCCATTAAGATGTATCTTAGAATGAGGCAATGTTCATTAATAGGCATAACTCAGCACTGACATGTAGTCGACCTGGAATGAATACATAAAAATCAGGAATTTTGTATTTAGCCATGAAAAAAAATGTCCATTAAACCATGGTTACACTGATTTTTCCATATTACAGTTCTCTGTGATCCCAAGAAAAATCTGTTTATAGTGCAGACCATGGAACCTCATATCAGATCAGCTCATCTGATTTCCTCAGCAGTGACCTTGATAAAAGAATTAGTTAATCTTGGCCACCAACTCATACCGAATATTTATGAATATTTATTGAATTTTCTAGGAACTTTCCTTACCACTTTTTATGTAGTCACAAGCTTACAGGCCTTGAAAACCTCCAAAATTAATAGAAATGTCCACAACACTTTTTCAACAAGGTACTTGGAGAGAACTTTCAAGAGTTATTAAATTATTATAGGAAATTCTGGGATTTGCACCCATGATTTGAACCCAGTTTTTTTCTCTCTCTCTCAGAATCATTCATGCAGAGAGAGGGGGATGGCTTACTGAGTAAAAGAACTTGCTGTAGAAAAGTGACTACCTGAGTTTGGATCCTTCAACCCATGTAAAGCCATATGCAGGAATTTGCATCAACAGGTAATCTCATTAAGTCTGTGGCAAGAGTGAAGGTACAGGCAGGAGAACCCCCAGAAGCTCAAGGGCCAGTGAGCCCGGCTTCCACAGCAGTGAACAAGAGACCCAGCCTCAACAGATGGTGGAAGGCGAAGATCAACACTAGAGGTTGTCCTCTGACCTCCTCACATGTACTTGGCATGTGCAGGCCCACACTCACCAAGATTATATAAAAGAGGGCTGGAGACATGGCTCAGTGGTTAAGGTGCTTGCCTTCAAACACTAATGACCTGGATTCAATTCCCCAGTTCCCACATAATCCCACATAAAGTCAGATACACAAAGTGGAGTATGCATCTGGAGTTTGTTTGCAGTGGTTAGAGGCCCTGGTGTGCCCCTATTCTCTCTCTCTCTCTTTCTCTCTCTCTCTCTCACTTTCTCTCTCTGTCTCTCTCTCTTTCTCTCTCTGTCTGTCTCATTCCTCTTTGTTGCTGCTTGCAAATAAATAAATAAAACAAAAATTATTAAAGAGAATCAGTCATTACAAAGATTAATATATTTATGCCTCAGTGTGGCTGGGGGCATTCTTAGGACACACTTGTTAAAATGCACTCATAGGTACAAATAACTATTAGCTCTATAGTTGATTTGTCAGGACATCAAAAATAGTTTTTTTAAAAAAAAATAAACAAGAGGGAAAGAATTCGAATACTGATGATGATCCAAAAAAAATGGAATCAATCCTTATATAAAATAAACTATAATTCTGACCTGATCTTCACCTCTCATCCAGCCTGGATAACCATATAGTGCAGGTATCATTACGATTCCCATGGTACAAATATGAAAGTTGTACCTCAATTAAGTTAAATGAGCACTCTTGCCTACATAATGCCACTGAGGTAGATCCTTTTTTGTGCACACCACAATGGAATGTATGAGTGAGACAAGGAATGAATCAAAGAATGCAATAGGGAAACCTTGTAGCTAGAGTTCACTGTTGCAATAGAAAGGCAATAAGCGGACAGTTTCTTGGGGGTATCTGCAGAGGCCTTCCATGATCAATTACAAGTTGACCTGTCTATCTGGTCCTGTATATAATCACCAAGCCTTTCTCTTTGGTTTGTTTGGCTTGTTAGCAGTCAGAGCTATGATCCACTCATTAAGTACAGAGGCAAAATGCTTCCAATACTCAAAGTTAGCAATTGAATAATTTAACTAAAACACTTAGAGTTAAAAGTTTAAAGAGACCTGACATTCTTAGATTTAGCTCTTACTAAATACAATGTTTAAAGGGGATAAATGAATTCTAACTTTTCACAAGAAGACACAGGAAACCCCACATCTATCATGTTACAATTTCCCTGTGTGCTCCTCCATGCATTTTTAAAATGTAATATGCCTTTTTTTCCTCTCCCATCACTCATGTGCACACTCAAATACGCTTAAATCCCTCTGGTTCCCAAACTTACCATCTATATTTATTATGCTATACCTTCAGCTCCTACTTATTTCCCTGCAAGGAGTCTCATTCCAGTACAGTGTCAATCTCAGCTTATTCTTAACTAGGAGCTCTTGGATTAACTTTCAAAGTTATGTCTCTCATCCTCTTCCCCTGCTTCCCCCCCCCATTTCTCCTTTCCTCCTCCTCTCCTCTCCTTGCCTTTTCCCTCTCTCCTCCACTGAGAGGTTCCACAAAGAATCTGAAACAGCTTTCAGACTAATCCACCAGCATTCTCAGCAATCCTGATGTGGTATTTCACATCTCTATTGGCACTTTCCTCACGTAAGCCCAGATGTGAGTAAGCATTCGTCATTCTCATTCACCATGTGCTCTTTGAGGGCAGGGGCTGAATCGTGTTCACGCCTAATACATCTGTAGTACGAGCTGATGGATGGCAGCTTCTCAGGCTATGATTACCTCACATGAACTGAATGCTGATCATGTATTTTTCTCCCTGCCCCTTTAATAAAGCCATTGGAGCTGTGGTAATGCAGAGTAAGAAGTAGCTGTCAGTTCCTCTCTTCATTGACAAGCATCAGGCCAAAGTGTGATTTCCTCAGAGGATATTGTCCAAATGTGACTAATACTCAACAAATTGCTCACAGGCAAACCTTGCTCTGGTTCCTATTATGAATTCTATGATGTATTTGCAGGTAGCTCAGTCATCCCTCAAAGAGGTGGGTGTAGATAGACCATATAAACTCATGTCTCATTGGAAATTCTGGAGGGGCTGCCTGAACCCTTATGCACGATCTCTGTATTAATAACTTCTGCTTTTCATTCCAACTCCCCCCGCATTCTTGTTATAACCCTTCCCCTCAAAATCCCATACATACCACTAACCTCAAAAACAAATCATGAATCAAACTTAACCCTCAGAATTGAGTTGTTGGAAGGTTCAACTAGGAATAAAAGCCATTAAATACTAGGCAGTAAGGACAGGCTCAGCTAAAGCTTCTCACTTTAAGCTGAGGGAAGAAATCCTACCTGTTCACAGCTCTGATCTACTGCCTCCAACTTACATGCTTGCTCAAAGTTTAGTCACAACCACCAAGTTCACAGCCACCTAGAGAAGACAGCCAGTCACCAAAACCAACTGGGACAAGGCTGGAGGTGAGCATGGGCTGCATGGAGGCCAAGTGAAGGGTGTGTGTGTGTGTGTGTGTGTGTGTGTGTGTGTGTGTGTCTGTCTGTCTGTCTGTCTGTCTGTCTGTGTGTCTGTGTCTCTGTGTGTCTCTGTGTGTGTGTGTGTTCTCTGATGGCACCCTTATTCTACTTTTAAATTCTCTAAGTGATAAACAATGGTCAGATCATTATTTTCAACCAAAGATTGGTTGCTTTAACTAAATAGTTTTAAACCTCTTAAATCGGAGAGGAAATATATCACATTACAAGGATATAAAGTATGCATATAGGGTAAGAATGGGTTATATAAACAAACTTACTAAGACCACACTAGATCAATAAAAGGAAATACGTTAAAAACTCAACAAATAAATATTGATATAATTTCTAAAATTTTCCCCTGACCCGACCCATGGGCCTAGTCAACGAGGGTCACGAGGGGGACCCTAGCCTGGATGAGTGGGACAGAACGGGAGCAAGAGATGAGACCAAGACAGGAGTCTGATCAAGGTCTGTTTATTGCAGGCAACAGGCGAACTTATATGCTAAGAACAAGGAGGCAGCTGCAAGTTTCATTTTGCACAATACTTTGCACAATAGTATAAGTTTTTCAAACCCTGTTGCCGTAGTCAGTCACAGTGGCCTGGTATTATTGTAATTAGCTGCAAATGGCTGGTTTCGGGAAGCACATAACATTGCTAGAGTTCCGCATAGCTCAGGGTCCACAGTGGGGCAGTGCCTTAGACCCTGACTGCCTCAGACCCTGACATTCCCCCATATGTTTGCTATTAATTATATTATCATTAATGATGAAAAGAACAAAATGGAAAATATATGATAGTATAGAAAAAATATATAACAGTCTTGTTAAAATGAGATACTGGCTAAAATCATGTGTATCATACACCATGAATATAATACACATATTATGTGTTGTACTCATTGACATTAACGTTCCGTTTATGCTTTTCCTGAACTCCATCTTACTTCCTTTCCATCCATAAGAGCCACTGCTCTGCGATCTGTGTTGACCACCCTTGCTCTGTATTCACCTTGTTTTCTTCACATTTCTAAGCTTTCCATAAATGAGAGAATGCTTCCTGTGTTTTCCCCCTGATACACCCCATCATTTTTTGGATGCTTCTAATTTGTCTTTTACTTTGTTTTCTTACTCACCCTGTACTACTCAGGACATAGCTACAAACATCTTAGAGATGGGGCCTGGTGCACTTGTACCAGAGTTTTCTTTAGAGTGGCTTCCTTGAAATGGGGCGGCAGGATAAAAGGTGTATTAGCTGTCTCATGCAATTTGCTCCACACACCCCTGCTATCACTGTGACTCCATAGGTGTCTCTGGTGAAGCATCTTGAGAATGACAAGAGTTCTCAGTGACCCTCACTTCCTGCCTCTGGGTCTCTTGCAGGATCACTGGTATATCAAACAACAGCCTGCTCAGCCCTCTCTTCCCTGTCCTGGATGTATATTTTTGTCTTTGGCCAACAATCCCACTGGGTATGTATAACTCTAACATTACCAGAGGAAGGTTGAACTGTTTTCAGACTTCATTGAACTAATCTACATTCTCACCAGTAGTGTTTAGGGAATCCTGTTCCTGCCAAAGCACAGTGATCTGCTCGGTGTTCAATTTCATCCATATGGCAGTGACAGCATGGTGTCCCCCTGTGATTTCTTTAGTCAGTTTTTGAGAAGATAATTAATGTTCATCAATTTTCTTAAACACTTGTTGCCATTTAGGACCAATTATGATAAATCCAATGTTTATCTATGTGTATATTTAGTTGACTTTGCCTGATAACGGTGAGCTCATTTGGTTTGTGTGTGTGTGAATGTTTTTCTATGCATATATGTGTTTGTGTGGATGCCAGAGGTTTTCCTCAGTCTCCTCATTAGTGGCTGAGGCAGGGTCTCTCACTTGAACACAGGACTTGCAGATTCTACTAGTCTTGCCCAATGGTCCCCTCTACACCTCTCAACTGTGGGATTTAAGGCCAGCTGCCATGTCCACTCAGCCTTTACATGGGCTCTGGGGATCCAAACTCTGGTCCTGGCATTTGCTAGGATGTGCTTGGCAAGTGCTTTATCCACTGAGCCATCTCTATGGCCCAAGAAGATTGTGTATACATTTTAGTTATAGATGTTATCAATTTCACCTAAAAAACTTGTAGTTTAGCTATTTTCACCTTTTTATTTCTTTTGATGAGCTCCTATATTTGACATATTGTTATGAAAAATGTTAGTGTATTTTTCTAACTTTAGAATATTTGAGCTCTCAACATAATGTTACTTTTCTCTCCTAATGTCAAAATATAAATTTTTTTCTTGGATAAAATCGTTGGGCTATTTACATATTACTTTTGGCAAATAATTTTGACCACCTTTAGTTATCATTCCACCTAGAATTAAGCATTTCTACCACGTGAAGTATAGTTCTGATTATATTCATTTTTAACATGGAGTGCTAATTTTCCCATTCACACCAATGCTCCTTCCTCCACTAGTCTGAGAACACAGCTATCTCACAACAGTTAACAAACAAATCTTAATGCCTTGGATTCTTTGCTGTGAACCTTTATTTCTATTTTGTGCCAAAGACTTACTGTCCAGTTCTATCTGTTTCACAATAATATTCATTATCTGGTCATAGAAATTGCTTATGGTTTTCACTTTAAAATATCTTGAATATTTTTATACATCATTATATTTATTTGTAAGCAGAGATGGAGAGAGAGACAAAGAGAGAGTAAATGGGCATGCCAGGTCCTTGTGCCACTGAAAATGAGCTCAAGATTCATGCACTATTCTGAGCATTTGGCATCAAGTGGGTACTGGAAAATGGAATCTAGGGCCACCAGGCTTTCTAAGGAAGCACTTTTAACCACTGATCGATCTCTCCAGCCCCCTTGAATATTTTTGATCCTTTCATTGTTTTATATGTGTATGTAGTGTGTGTTTGTGCAAATGTGTGCATTGTTCATATACTCATATACCTCTTATTAGTTATAATTACATATTCATGAATTTCTGATTTTTTGCAGTCCAGATATATTTTCAGGTTTTTTTTCTACATTTTATTTTTTAAATACATTTCATTTGTATTTCTTCCCTATAAAAACACACCAAGTTATCCAATATGATGATGACTATGGCTCAGTCATAGAACTATATTTTACCTTTTATTCTGAGTATAAAGGGAATGCACTAAATATTATGCAACTAACTATATTCATGTACTTACTTTTTGTGAATTTCAATACGTTAGTAAAATGCAGTGTCTTTCTGAACTAACTTGAGTTTTACTCTCCTCTTTGCTTTGCTTCTGTCAATCAATTGCTATTGGATTTTCTCAAACAATATTACTATAACTGTTGAGGTAGTCCTGTGAATTTTCTCAGTAGGTAGGTGCATGTGTTATTAGAAAGATCTTTAGCTGTACATGAAAATATCAACCTCACCTTGGCACACAAATAAATAGAGATCCTCAATCTCTCAGTTTCTTTTTGAATTAGATTTGCCTGGTGGTTGGCTGGATTTTAGCTGACAGTGACAGTGACACACTTGCCCTTGATCACTTCATTTCCAACAGGTGAGGGATACAAATATCCCTTCAGGTTGAGGCAAAGGTCGCAGCGCTTCCTACAGATCAGGTCCTTCAACGACTGGATGGGAAAGTCACCAGAAATGACAAACACAAAACAAACTGATATTTAAGGACTCAAGAAAACAATGAGGAAACTGGCAAACACTGGTAAAATCAACTTCTACAGAACTCTGGAAAGTGACGAGTTAAAGTCGTTGTGTAAGAAAATTGTCTTGATGGCAGGAAGAAGGGGGCGCAGGGTGGCAAGTAAACTTTCCCTGTCACCCTCTGCTTCTCCCAGCTGCACATGGCATTCAAAACTGTCGCTGCGCAAAGGCTGCAACAAGCCTCCTAGATGACAGTGAATGTGAAGAATGGATCGGAGAGCCATCAATACTTGACCTAACTGGCAGCTCCCTGGAAAAACCTCTCTTTCATATCTTACTCTATTTCACCTTTAAAAAGAGGCGTCTTATTAAATGTAGAGCCTCTAGGCAAAGGGGAAGAAATACATGAGTGGAAGAATTGAAGGCAACCAATGTCTGGACATTGGCCAACCACAGAGAAAGCCAAGCAGGTTCCTTACAGGGTGCCTTTTGATGTATTCCTGCATTTTATCTCCTATGTTTGATGTGGTCGCATTTGATGTGTATGTGTGTCTGTATGCATGTTAACATGTCCATGAACACCTATGTGTGAAGGACACAGTTCAACTTCAGGTGCGTTCCTTTCTTCCTCTACCCCTCTCCATTTTCTTTTCTGATCCTGGAGCTCACTATGGGGTTAAAGAAGCTGACCAGCAAACCCAAGAAATCCTCTTAATGTCACCTCCCCAGCACAGGAACGACAGATATGAACTACTAGGCCCAGCATGGCCAACACTACCTGCTGAGCCATCTCCCTCATCCTACTTTTCTAGGTGTTTCCTAGTCTTATTGTAGAAATGCTTTACCTTTTTAGTCAAACTTATTCATAGAATTTGTAGTTCTTTTAAATGGGTTTCTTTTTAAAATTATATTTATTGACAATTTTATATATGCATGTAATGGTTTTTGATCATAATCACTCACATTACCTGTCTTTCCCCTTCCCTCTCTCACTGAACATGTTCTACTTCACAGCTATTACTTTTTCTACAGTGATCTCTCTCTCTCTGTCCCTCTCTCTGTCCCTCTCTCTGTTTCTCCCTGTGTATCTGACTAAGCTCAGTGAGGTTTGCTTGCATGAGTATGGGCTAGGATAGGGCTTTTTTAATACTGGTTTACTGGTTTGCCTACTGATATATATTTATATCCAGTATAAATGATTATATATATATGCTAAGGTTTTGTGAATTTATTTGCTAAGGCTTTGTGAATTTATTTCATAGCTCCAAATTTACTAAATGTTTATTAGTTTAAATAATTGTTTAATCGATATAAAAATAAAAGTACAATGTAGATACCAATGTTATTGGGATAAAAAAAGTTAGAAGTAGAAAAAAAATCATACCTCCATAAAATAAAGGGCAGATGTTGTGAGCCCACAGCTAAAAGCACACAGAATGGACAGCGTTTGAAAGCTTTCCCTCCGAGATCTATAATAAGGCAAGGATGCTCACCTTATCACTGTTACTCCACAGGGTACTGAAAGTACTAGCCACGGAGCAAGTAGGCAAGGGAAATGAACAGAAGGTGCCTGGACTAGAAAAGAAGTGACATTTCCTGTTGCCCATTCTTGTCCTGATTGTAAAGAATCACTGGGTTCTTCTGAGTCTCGGGATTCACATGTCGGCAGACTTAATGTTGCCATCCTTTCTAAAATATTTTCACGAAAATCCTTCCCGTCACCAGGCTCCAATCAGTTCTGTGGTTACTCCACATTTCTGCAACTCTTTGTACTTACTTCTGAGCATACATATTTATTCATTCATTTATCCTTAGTGTATATATATATATATATATATATATATATATATATATATATATATGCATTCATTCATTTTAGACATC
>PVHP010023418.1:0-27398 GCA_004024765.1 Zapus hudsonius
GTTGTTAAAAACCTCCCTTGAATCAATCAGTCCCAGAGTTGACAATCTGGAGGACAGACTCTCAGAAGTTGAGGATAAGACAGAAGGAATTAAGAAGGATGTCATAGGTTTCAATAAATTCAAGAAATCAAGTGAGCAAAATTTGAGGGATCTATGGGATACCATAAAGAGGCCCAATATTAGAATCATGGGGATCCTAGAGGGAGAAGAAGCCCAGGCTAAGGGCATAGGAAATATCTTCAACAGAATTATTCAAGAAAACTTTCCCTATCTAACAAGAGAAAGCCCACTCAACTTTCAAGGGGCCCAGAGGACTCCAAACAGGACATGAAGAGGAATTCTCCAAGACACATTTTAATTAAGATGCCTAACATAGAAAGCAAAGAGAAAATACTCAAAGCTGCTAGAGAAAAGCAAACCATAACTTATAAAGGAAAAACCATCAGACTTACCTCAGACTTCTCATTAGAAACCATGAAAGCCAGAAGGGCTTAGAATAATGCTTTTCAGGGCCTAAAGAAGTATGGCTTTCAACCTAGACTACTATACCCAGCAAAGTTATCCCTCATAATAGATGGAGAAGTGAAAGTGTTCCATGAAGTAAACCAGCTATACAACTATTTGAAAACAAAGCCAAAATTTCAGAAGATCCTGCAAGAGATATCCCACACAGAAAAAAACAAGAAATCTTCCTCAGAAGAGTACCAGAGATCAGACACATTAATCACAGTCAGTGCGCTAATAACAGCAACACAGACAACAACCCCCATTAACCCTTCATCATGGCAGGGCTTAAAGCAAACCTCAGAGTTATATCACTGAATGTAAATGGACTTAAATCTCCTATAAAAAGACACAGACTTTCAGGGTGGATCAGAAAAATGGACCCTTCCATCTGCTACCTTCAGGAAACGCACTTAACCTCTAAAGACAGCAATCTTAGAGTAAAAGGATGGAAAACAGCTTATCAGGCATGTGGAAGTAAAAACAAGCAGGTGTGGCTACATTAATCTCTGACAAAATAGACTTTACACCAAAATCAATTAAAAAGGACACTGATGGTCACTTCTTTTTCATCAAAGGAGTGATCCAGGAGGAAAATATTACCATCATTAACATACATGCGCCAAATTTGGGTGCAACACAGTTCATAAAGGAAACCCTACTCAAAAATAAAGCAGAAATAGACTCTAATTCCGTCATAGTAGGAGACTTTAATACACCTCTATCAGCTCTAGACAGATCAACCAAACAGAAGATCAGCAGAGGCATAACGGAGCTTAATAACACCATTGACCAGATGGGGATAACAGATATTTACAGAATGTTCTACCCCAAAGACACAGAATATACATTCTTCTCAGCAGCGCATAGGACTTTTTCTAAAATTGATCACATCTTAGGACATAAATCTTCCCCAAACAAATTCAGGAAGATTGATGTAGTTCCTTGCATCATATCAGACCATAATGCATTAAAGGTAGAAATAAACAATGGAACAGGATCCAGAAAATACACAAAGTACTGGTGCCTAAATAATTTGCTACTAAAAAATGATTGGGTCATCCAAGAAATAAAATGGGAAATTCAGAATTTCCTAGTAATAAATGATGATGATAACACATCTTACCAGAACTTGTGGGACACAATGAAGTCCTGAGGGGAAAGTTCATTGCACTGAATGCCTTCATATCAAAGACAGAGAGGTCTCAAATCAATCGCCTAACCACCCACCTAAGAACATTGGAACAGACAGAAAAAGCTAACCTGAGGAGCACAAGACGAAAAGAAATAATTAAAATAAGAGCTGAGATTAATGAATTGGAAATAAAGAAAACGATTAAAAAATAGATAAATCAATGAGTTGGTTCTTTGAAAAAGTTAATAAGATTGACAAACCCCTGGCCAATCTAATCAAACAAAGAAATGAGAAAGCCCAAATCAACAAAATCAGAAGGACAATGGTGAGATCACAACAGATCCTAAAGACATTGGAAGAATCATCAGGTCATACTTCCAAAACCTACAGAGAACTCAAAAAAATTAATAACAAAAACCCAAAATGCCCCCTCACAAAAAGGGGTACTGATCTCAACAGAGAATTCATGGAGGAGGAAACACAAATGGCCTTGACTCATCTAAGAGAGTGCTCAGCATCCTTAAGCATCAGAGAAATGCAAATCAAAACCACAGTGAGATACTATCTTACCCCTGTTAGAATTGCAATCATAAAGAAAACCAACAACAATCGTTGCTGGTGAGGATGCGGGGAAAAAGGAACCCTCATTCACTGCTGGTGGGATTGCAAACTTTTTCAACCGTTATGGAAAGCAGTGTGGAGACTCCTAGACAGAATGGACATAGAACTACCAATGGACCCAGCTATCACTCTACTAGGCATCTACCTACCCTCAAGATGCCACATCTCGATTCAGAAAATTTTGTACAACTATATTTATAGCAGCTCAATTCATAATAGCCAAGAATTGGAATCAACCCATATGCCCATCCATGGAGGAATAGACAATGAAACTGTGGTATATTTACACGATGGAATTCTACTCAGCTGAAAGGAAAAATGACATATCAAAATTTAGGAAAAAAATGGTCTGACTTCGAGCAGATCTTACTAAGTGAACACTCAAAAGAACAGAGTATTGAATGCCACATACTCTCCCTCATATGCGGTCCTTAACCAGGATAACTGTTTTCTTTATGCAGACTAGTAGAAAGAAGTGAGAGGTTATGAATGAGGTATAAGGGAAGGGGGGAGGGAAATGACTTAAGCATGAGGCTAATCCAAATTCGCTCCAAAATCATAAAATCCTCATAAGCTTACTATAACCTAAAGAGTAATTAGTGGGCATCGACTGGTAAGAGGGGCCATGAGTAGTAGGGGAGAATGTCTAAGTCTTTGAATAATTGAGCAGTCTGACAACCCCAGGTCCCAGCCACTGGTTCCTTCCCTCACTGAGCTTTTGACCAAAGTGACCCAGGAGGTTCCAAAAACAGGACAGAATTCTGTCAAGGCTCTTGAATGCTCTCCCCAGGCCTGAGGCAAAACCCTATTGCTGAAGGAACCACAGAATGCCATCGATCAGCATCTAGAGACTCTTTGTGGTCTGGAATGGTAACCAGCCCCCAGATGGCAGTTAGTGCTGGAAGGCACTACACACGCTGCCAGGGGAATATGATCAACGACCCCTGGAGTAAACAGACCACTGGCATGAAACACAGTCTGCAGCCATGAGTAGGCTGAGCACACCTCCTACTGGGAAAGAACAGCAAACCAAGAAAGGAGCACTTGTGCAATGGAGGAGCCTGGGCCTGGGTGAGACAATCAACAGCTATTAAATTCGGCCAAATATTCCACTCAGTGAGGGGGAACCCTTGATTGGAACTGGGGATTCAGGGCGATATGCACCAGATCCCATACTTTTGGGCTCCCAAGAAAAGATGCACTATGCGAGTGACTGATGGGGAGGCTACTAAAAATAGAAGCTAGGTAATCCAGATTGGTGTATATTTGTTAACCTATAGTGATCTCACTGTCCAATGGAGATTGTGTTCATATTTCTCAGGATACAGTGAGAGAGCTGAGGCCCATATAACCCTACCATCAGACCAGAAGCAGAAAGCTGAGATCCTGGCAAGAGATGAGCCACCACAGTCATATTGTGGAGGATCCATAGGAAGCCCTGCAGAGAATGACGGGATGAACAAGAGACCCACAGCCACAGCCATTCAATCAACACAGGATAAGCCAGTGAGACAGAAACAAACGATTCTTGGCACAAAAACACCTAAGCTCACAACATTAAAGCAGCCTTAATACTCACTCACCACGACTCAGGGAACTGAGCGGAAGAGGGGGTGGAAAGATTGTGAGAGCCGTGGTCGGGTAAAATATCAGAGGCATGGCACCCTTCAGTATCAACACACTTGGGTCAGGAGAACCTGGCTGAAGACTGGGCTATCTATGGTCTCTTACCACAGAGACTGATACAGATGGCCCACGGAGGAGGATATCCAGCTGACTGGGGATGAGGAAGCGGGCAATGAGGAATTTGGGATAACAACTCATTGTTGGCTCACTAAACAATGTAACTCATTATGGACAATAAAAATACTTTAAAAAATTGCATATGAGGGAGAATATGTGGCGCTTGACTCTCTGATCTTTTGAGAGTACCCTGCAGAGAGTGGTGGGATAAGCAAGAGACCCACAACCACAGCCAATCAGTCAACACAGGATAAACCAGACAGACACCAACGTTTTCAATACAACCTAAAGCAGAAGTACAGAGACCCCTTAAGACCTCAACAATAAAGCAGCCTTAATATTCACCCACCATGACTCAGGGAACTGAATGGAAGAGGGGACGGAAAGATTGTGAGAGCCTTGGAGGGGGAGAATTCTCAGAGACATGGATCCCCTCAGTAACAACATACAAAGGGGGGTGGAACCGGGGTGTCTCCTAGGCTATCCAAAACCTCCTACCCCATGGACTGATTCAGACTGCCCACAGAGTAGGATATCCAGCTGATTGGGGACAGGGAAGAGGGAAATTGGGGAAAAGGGGGTATCAACTCATTATTTTCTCATTCGATATATCTAATTAGAATTAATAAAGAAACAAAATTTAAAAAAAGAAAGAAAAGAAAACAAACCCAACTCCAGCCCTCCACTCCGAGCCCCATAAAACCACAGACAATGACAGTCAAAAGGCAAGGGGGAAATAGTGAGCAAAGCCTGCAAAGAAAACCAGTACCCTGTCCAGCTGGGTGCATTCAGGGTGTGATGCAGGGTCTCACATGGCTGATAGCTCCCATAGCGAATATCCAAACCCTGCTGGCCCATTGACAACAAAACAAAACAAAAAACACTAAACTAAACTAAACTAAACAAAACTAAACAAAACAAAAAACCCATGGACATGTCTACTGGCAAATTTTTAGGAGGCACTTTTATCCCCTCAGACTGATGGGGCCTGTACTAACTAGATTAAATGTTGTCTGCTGACCTTCCTATGTGACCTTATTTGGAAAAATGGCCTTGATGGATGCAATTAGTTGAAACCAGGTCATCCTGGACTCTGACTCTAACATGACCTGTAGTGTTCTTTATAAGAAGAGGATTAGAAACATACACAGAGAAAGGCATGTGCAAACAGTGGCAGAGGTTGACATTATTATATATCAACCCAAACAATACCCGGGCCTACTGGCAACCAGCAACCAAAAGGACCAGTTTCTCCCCTGATCCTGTGGTACTAGCCAATGTGATTTCAAACTTCTGGCCTCCAGAGCCATGGAGAGAATAAACAACTGCTGCTTCAAGCCACCCAATGGTGGTAGTCCTTTGTTACAGCAACCACAGGAGTCTTATACACATCTGTCCCCAGCTGCTGGGTGGTTATTGCCTTGCATAGAAACAGCCTATCACCCAAACCAGGGGCATTGCCAAAGCCACAAATGCTGGCCAGCCAAGGCTGCTGCTTGCATATCCACTTAGCTCTCCTACCACACATAGGTCAACATAGAACTAGCCAGAAGAGGAACTCAGTGTTCCCATGTTCCCAGCACATACATGCTGCAACCTGAGGTTAACCAGCCTGCCCTGACCCTCTAGCACACAGCTTAGGGAAGGGACATCTTTTAGTACAAGCAGCCCACCAGAGAGGATGGTTTCATTTGACCCAAATCCTGTTTCCTGGAGAGGGAAAAAAACAGGACATAAACTTTTATAAGCTTTTCTCTTAAATCTCCTCAGTAAAGCAGGAGGTTTGAAGCAAGGGAGGAGAAACGTGTTCTGCCTCTGGATAAGCTCTCTTATTTGGTTCCTCTTTTGGTGAGTAACAGGAATTCACTCTTAAAGACAGCAAAGCTCA
Organism: Zapus hudsonius; assembly: GCA_004024765.1. Lineage (NCBI taxonomy): Eukaryota > Metazoa > Chordata > Mammalia > Rodentia > Dipodidae > Zapus > Zapus hudsonius. The sequence goes on from PVHP010023418.1 coordinate 5,892, forward strand.
ACCATTCTGTGACCAATAAAGTGGGCGGAGGAGTACAGGAGAGGGACTGAGGTGGGGCCCCAGCTCTCTGATGACAGCACGTTCTGTTATGGCTCTCTCTCCACAAAGGCTTTGAGGGCGGGAAGGGCACCACGAAAATTTTAACGCGAGACCAACTGTAAAATGATTCACGATCAAACCATTAAAGAGTGTTTATTGTTGAACAGAAAGCAAGTGGAAACGGCTGGCTCTCAAGGCTGACTTAGGTTGCACAATTACCTTCCTGAGCTCCCATAACGTGCAAAGCAGAAGTGCGCAGAGAGCAGGGATGGAGGCGCTCAGCTCTGGAAGAACGGGTTTGAAAGGAGGTGTGCTCCTCAGTGTGCTCCCCCCCAGACGTGAGGCAGTGAGGACAGGGGGTCACGTCTTCCTTTTGTGCCTCCTCAAGTATTTCTCAGTGTCCTCAACGCCTCACTCTCTCACGCCGTGCATTTCCCACAGCCCAGAATGACTGACTTGATTTTCTCACCTTATATCTCAGACATTGGAATTACTTTCTACCAGGATGCAACAGTGTATATCTAATATGATATAGGTCACTAGAAATATGAAGGAAAATCACCCCATGATGAGTTTAAATATTGTTTCCATTGACCTCTTCACATGGACCATTGTATGAAAATTTCTGTTTTCCATACTTATAAATATATATGAAATAAATGATCTTACCACTTTACCAAAACTACCTGTGGATCATATGTGGTAATTCTCTCACAGTTCTGCCTAACATGGCCTGAGAGAAACTTTATGGTTCAAAGGCTCATCCACCAACCAGTACCTGGTGCTTCTCCTAAGTGAGTGGACAAGAAACAGTTTTGTAACCATCCTGGAAGAAAAACAAGATATTCTTAAAATCCATTTGTACCCTTCTTGTAGCTATCAGACAATTCAAGGACTCCAAGAATTGGCATTTCCCTAGGAATCTCATATTGGAAGAAGGAAAGAGCTGAAATTTGAGGTCCGCCAAACAGGGAACTTGTCTCCTGGAAAGAGATTTCACACAGTGATGACAAGTTGTCAGACTACCTTGTAGGAGAGACAGGAGCTGCCACATGATGATGGGTGGTACCACGCCCTGCATGCCTCTTGTCTTCTATGTAAACCTGAACCTCATATCAGGACCTGAAGATGAACTTGGGGGTCACTACCTCTTTGCTCCTCTTCCCAGTATGGCCACATTGAATAAATCTCTCCTTTCTGCTCTTCACTGTTTCTTTGTTTCTTTACCTGGACTATCGACAGGTGGCCACGCTGTCAATTAGAGGCTGCCAGAGCCCAGACAGAAGCTGTGGGGAGTGGGAGGAATACACACAGTCAACCAAAAGAGCTTTATAAAATTTGTAAACTGAGCTGGGGGAGATGGCTCATCAGTTAAAGACTCTGGCTTGTAAAGCCTGCTGGCCTGCTGGACTGGCCCAGATTCAATTCCCCAGCACCCATGTAAAGTCAGATGCACAGTGATGCATGCATGATGGAGTTTGTTTGCAGTGGAAAGAGGTCCTGGTGTGCCCGCTCATTCTATAAATAAATTAAAAATTAAATTAAATGGTTTTAAAATTTTATTTATTTGAGATCAAGAAACAGGCAGGCAGAAAGAGAATATGGGTCTGTTGCCACTGTAAAGGAACTCCAGGCACATGTGACACCTTGTGCATCTGGCTTCATGTGGGTACTGGGGAATCCAACCCAGATTGTCAGGCTTTCAGGCTTGTCAAGCAAGCAACTTTAACTGCTGAGCCGTCTCTCCAGCCCCAATAAATATTTTTTTTCAAATAAAATTTGGAAAATTGTGTTTGACTTTAAAATTTGGGGGAAATGTTAAAAATTTTAAGCCTAGATTAAGAGAGTTACACATAAGCACCATATTTGAGTTGGTTCTCACTAATGTAATCAAAGGATGTTATAGATGTGTCAGAAAATGTCATCCTGAAACCCATTATTTTGTACAAGAATATACTAATAAAATTTTAAAGTAAGGCTTTTTTTTTTTTACAGAATTATGGGTTAAGAATTATGAAATGGGGGCTTGAGAGATGGCTCAGCGGTTAAGGCACTTGCCTCCAGTGCCTAAGGCCCCGGGTTCAATTCCCCAGGACCCACATAAGCCAGATCCACAAGGTGGTGGCCCTGGTGCTCTCTCTCTCTCTCTCTCTCTCTCTCTCTCTCTCTCTCCCTCCCTCCCTCTCTCTCTCTCTGTGTATTTCTTTGCTTGAAAATGAATAAGTAAAACATTAAAAAAGAAATAATTATTATTTAAAAAAAGAATTATGAAATGGGGCTGAAGAGATAGCTTAGCGGTTAAGGCATTTGTCTGCAATGCAGAAGGACCCGAGTTCAATTCCCCAGTGCCCATATAAAGCCAGATGCACAAGAGGGTGTGTGTGTCTGGAGTTCGTGCTGTGCCCATTCTCTCTCTCTCTCTCTCTCTCTCTCTCTCTAATAAATAAATAAAATATATTTTAAAAAATTATGAAATGGGTATGCTTGTGTGCTGGGATTGAATGGCAGACAATGGGATCCAAACTTCTTGTTAAGGAATTGCAGAAAAGCAAGATGGAGAGCTAGCAAGATCCACGTGGTAGTAAATTAGTCAAAGACATCATGCAAATTTGAGATTATCTTACTGTAGACCCAGATGAAGAGTGCTACGGTTACATGCATGGCTTCTTACCTGTCAGTCCATTTCTAGCTCTGTCTGCTAACCGAGATAGACAGAATTTAGCATACCCAATGCCATGATCTCGATTTCCTGTTCCATTCTCTGATTATCCTCTAGTAAAAGTAACCAAGCACCTTGAAGAAATGGCAGCTTCTAGAATCGTGTGATATAATAAGAAACATGTATTTTGTCTTCCTGGCACAGTTCCTGGAACCCTTACGTCCTGACAGATAGAGGTCAGAACATCTTTTGTTACAGTCTTAGGTCTTTGTATTTTCTTTCTTTCTTTTTTTTTTTTTTTTTTTTTTTGGTTTTTCGAGGTAGGGTCTCGCTCTAGTCCAGGCTGACCTGGAATTCACTATGTAGTCTCAGGCTGGCCTTGAACTCACAGCGATCCTCCTACCTTTGCCTCCGGAGAGCTGGGATTAAAGGCGTGTGCTACTAAGCCCGGCTTGGCCTTTGTACTTTCTAAAGCCCTTGGACCCTCCCGGGTGGTGAGGTGAGAGGAGCTTCTGGTTCCTTATGAGCTGCCTCACCACTGGCCATTTAGAATGATTACGTGACTCTTTGTGGGCCCCAAGAGTTTTGGGATCTAACCAGGGGATTAAAGAGTTGCCATCTTCAGCCTCTATGTTGAAAGAGTAGTAGCATAGAAAGATGCAGAAGCCACGTGTGCTCATGTACACACACACACACACACACACACACACACACACACACACACACACAAATTCTCTTTGACTTGCCTTCCTTGCTCTGCTCTATCTGGCTTTCCTGAGCCAAATCTCTTACAATAAACCCATAGCAATGAGTCAATACTTATTTCAGTTCTGTGAACCATTTCAGCCATTATCAAATCAGAGGAGAGGATAGCCTGGTTTGTAGCTGTCAGAAGCATGTGAGGCCTGGGTTCATGATTAAAGTGGGGGCAATCTGTGAAAGCAAGCACTTAACCCATAGTGTCTGACTCTGGTTGATTTTTTTGAGGTACCTATGGTCTCATTCTAGCTCAATCTGACCTGGAACTCACTCTGTAGCCCAGGCTGGCTTCAAACTCATGGCAATCCTCCTATGTCTGGCTCATGGGATTACAGATGTGAGACATCCTCATTTGGCTATTACTGGTTTACTTTCATAGAATAGATCATGGAAATCCAGAAATGGTGGCACATGTCTGAAATTCTGCCACTAAGGAGGCTAAGGCATTGCAAGGATTTCAATGCTAGTCTGGGGTACGGAGTGCATTCAAGGCCATCTTAGGCTACATAGCAAGACCCTGTCTCAAAAACACATACATTCAGAAAAAGAATAGAACATGGGAACTGGAGAGAATGCTTCATGGTTAACGCATTTGCTTGTCCAGGTTCAATTCTCCAGTACTCTTGTACAGCCAGACACACAAACTGGCAGAGGTATCTGGAATTTGTTTGCAGCAGCAGGAGGCCCTGGTATGCCCATATGCATTCTCTCTCTCTTTCTCTGTCTCTCTCATAAATAAACAAACAAATAAATTTTAAAATAAGAGAATATGGGAAATAGGGGGTGAAGGTACTAGAGACTCTGTTTAGTTAATTTTATAGTTAACTTCTCGTTGCTGCCACCAAGAACCCAACCCAATGTGGCAGATGGGAGAAATGGGTTTATTTCAGTTTACAGACTAAGGGAGAATCTCCATCAAGGCAGGGAAAATGATGGCATGAGTAGAGTATGGACATCACTTCCCTGCCAACATCAGGTGGACAGCAGCAGTGGGACAGTGTGCCAAACACTGACAAGGGGAAGCTGCTAATAACTCCCTTAAGCCCATCCTCAACAACACAGTTCCAAAAAGGTTCCAAACATGCCTTTTAAGCTGGGGGTCAAACATTCAGAACACATTTGTTTGTGGGAGACAACCTGGAACAAACCATCATGGTCAGTGAGAGGTTGGAATTAACATCAGCAGCCACAAGTCATGTTGAGAACAGGCACCTCCTATGAAATGTCAAAAGAGTATGTCACCTCCATGATCTACTTCCTACATGCCCAGAACCCAGTCTAACATCAGGCAAGCCCAAAGTGAGGAAGAGTCAACAATGTATCTGAACAGCACTTTTTTTGGGGGGGGGTTGAAGTAGGGTCTCAATCTAGTCTAGGCTGACCTGGCATTCACTATGTAGTCTCAGGGTGGCCTTTAACTCACAGCAATCCTCCTACCTCTGCCTACCGAGTGCTGGGATTAAAGGTGTGCGCCACCACACCTGGCCTGACCAGCACTTCTTAAAACCGTCAAGGTTATCAAAAACAGGGAAAGCAGGGATGGTGTTGGTACACCTTTGTTATCAGCACTTGGATGGCTGAAGAAGGAGCATTACCAGTTTGATACCAAACTGAGCTCTATGGAAAATTCAAAATCAGCCTCGGTATGAAGAAAACCTATCTAAAAAAAAATCTAAGTGGTGTAGGTTTTATCTTCATTTTTCTGTGATAAAACACCAAACCCAAAGCAGATGATGGGGCAAAGTTTTTTTTTTGGAGGAAGGGTCTCACTCTAGCTCAGGCTGACCTGGAATTCACTGGAGTCTCAGGGTGGCCTTAAACTCACAGCGATTCTCCTACCTCTGCCTCCTGAGTGCTGGCATTAAAGGCGTGCGCCACCAGGCCTGGCTTTTTTTTTTTTTTTTTTTTTTTTTTTGGTTTATAGTGTCAGGGGAAAGCCTAGCATGAGCAGAGAGTAGACAATGCCTCTACAACAACGGGTGGAAATAGCAGCAGAAGAGTGAGCTGAACTCTAGCAAGGGAGAGCTGGCTATAACATTCATGAGTCTTCCCCTGACTTTTTTAAAAAGAAATGAAATCATTTGCTGTGATGGTTAGGTTTTGTTGTCAACTCAATCTTTTTAATTATCTTGGGTGTGTCTCTGAGGATGTTTACAGGAAGGCAGCCTCTCAGTAGGGGGCAGGATGTAAGGAAGCTCTGGAGAGCTAGAAATGAACATCCCTTCTTGTGTGGGCAGTACAGGAAGGAAATTCCAGAGACTCAGGAAGCCATTGAGTCTGTGATAGGGTTGTGAAGACCCCACCCTAAAGCTATATAAAGGGGAAGGAGAGTTCTCTCCCTTCAGCCCCTGCCTATTGTGTTGTTGTGTGTGGTGTTGCTAATGGGTATTTCTCTCTGCTTGGACCTGTGAAAGGGGGCCAGCCTCTTTCACCATTGTGGAACTTCCCCTGAATCTGTAGCTTCAAATAAATCTTTTCCTCCAATAACTGTCTGGTTTAGAGATTCATCCCAGTGGCGTGTGCGTGCGACTGACTATGACATTTGCTGTAAAGCTATGAAGAGGAAGGAGATATATGCATCATTGAACTAGTGTCTGCATGATGCCAGGCACATAGAAGTAAGTGTTCTGCCAATGTCCTTGAATGTATTCATTGTAGACGTCAGTAATTGAGCTCAGCATTCTTCTCACCAAGCCTGGATGAGGTGGTGTAATTATTCTCAGAACAGAGGGAATAGTTGATTGTTGTTTACATTCTGTGAGGCCTATTGCCTTCCTTTTAGTGGAGGTTTAGTAAATGTTAGTCTGCTTGAGGAGAGGAAGAGTTGTTTTCCCAGTGTTTGAGTCAGTGACCAGCGTGGGGCCTTGCACTGTGTACCAACTATCTCAGTATTTATGGATGGGTGGTGAGACAATGTGTCAGTGCTTTGCTGAACTGAGGCCAAGTGAGAGAACTGTTTGCTTCAAAGCATCATTTTTTATTCCAAATTCACACACATTGTGTACTTTTTATTTAGCCTCAGAGTGGGTTGTGGGAACTCTTTATAATAAAGGCAGTCCCAGGGTGGCTAAGGGTCAAAGTCTCTGGGGAGGCTTTATTGGGACTGCAAGGGTTGGTACAGGGGCCTTTGGGGAAGGATGGGATAGGCACCAGTGATGTGAGTTTTCTTCAGTCACGTAGGAGAGGAAAAAGGTATATGAACTTGAAGTATAAGAACAGAGATAGCAGGGACACTGGTAAGCAAGTTTGTATGTAGGAAAGAACCTGGTCCTGGGTCTCCTCCCGGCATTGCCAATCAACACTTTCCTTCTTCAGTGTGTCCGAGGCATGGACTGTGTGAGGGGCACCATGGAGGGCCTCAGGGATACATATATAACAAGATTGGGCCTTCCCTGAGGAAAGAAACTTTGTTATCCCCCCAGGGCTTGTATATAACCCTAGATGCATTTTCTAGTTCTGAGGTTACAGATGATGAATTCCATTTGGGGCAGTTCTTTCACCTTTCTGGGGTTTTCTTCCCTTGTCAGTAAAATGGGAATAAGTCTGTTTTTTAAAAAAAATAATATATGCACTGCCAAAGTGAGCACAAAGTCTGTGAATTTTCTGGAGAATGATCACAGGTTTATTTTAGTAGTACTGAGTGGGAGAGAACTTGAAAGGCCTTGAACAGAAACAGGAAAGTATGCAAAGGTTTGTTGTGGTCAACCTTCTCGTTGCTGCAACAAAGAACCCAACAAAAAGCAACTGATAGGAGGAATGGCTTATTTTTGCTTACACACTCGAGGAGAAGCTCCATGATGGCCGGGGAAAGCGATAGCATAAGCAGAGGCTGCACATCACCTCGATCACAGCACTACACACAGTGACAGGAAGAAGTGCCAGAAACTGGCAAGGGGAAGCCAGCTCGAACCCCCATGACCCCCCCCCCCCAACAACACACCTCTAACAAGGTTCCAATTCCAAAACTTCCATCAGCCAGGGATTGAGCATTCAGAACTCATTAAGTTTATGGGGGAATCTGAATCAAACAGCTACAAGGATGAACTCTGAATGTTCCTTGGCCTTTAACTCTGTGAGGGACCATCAGCATGGAGCATCTGTGGGTATGATTCCAGCATTCCCTCTTGCTTGAATACCACTGCTAAGAGGTGCCACACCAGGGGCTACTGGAGAAATAAGAAAGGGAAGCACAGAGGCTTCTTTTCCCATGATGGAAACACAAACACCATCATCACAGCAGGGTTGCCCATCAGCTCCTGCAGGCATTGTGTCCACCGCAGTGTCTCTCCCCAAACACTCTGTCCAGCTTCTGTCTCTTGACAGAAATTGCTTAGTTGCTTGTGTCGGTCTATCTGCATGGGCCCTACATGCAATCATGTATCCTTATAAGAGAGAAGGAAACATGAGAGGCAGGAATAAAACCATGCAAAGATGGAGGCATACCAGCTAAGGAATACAGATGGTCCCCAACTCTGGAAGGAAGGAACAGATTCTCCTGGAAGGCTGCAGAAGAGAGCGGTCCTGGTGACACTCTGAATGTGGACTTCCAGCACGCAGATAACAAATTCCTGTTGCTTTAAGCCCCCAAGTTTGTGGTTATGTGTTACAGCAGACCTAAGTGATCATTTCATCCCCTCGTGGTAGAGTTCAGTGACCCTGGCAGGCAGAACAAACTATTTCTTCTAACCATGCTAACCTTTTCTACTCACCGACTGCACAGCATTCCTCCAACCCTGATGGTCTCTGAGCTCCATTGGGCAGCAATGCTTACCCCAGTGCCCATAGCAGATCTTATTACTAACCTAACAGAGTGGGACAGAAGAAAGAGCAGTGGCCCAAGTTAGCATTAAGGAGGAAAACCTTGCCTTTGAGATGGTTGTTAAAGGTGTTTGCTGATTCAAGTATATGGGCACCCTAGCTCTTGCTAAGTCAACCTAGATGTGTCCTGGGGAATGGGTGATCAATGAGTGATAGGTGTTAGCAGCTCTTTAGTCGTGTTCTTCTACATGACAAGCTGAGGCAGGGGTGCAAATCCAGGTGCCTTTTCCCCTTTAAAACAGGGTCTTTCTCTATAGCTCTGGGCTGGCCTTAACCTCATGGCCCTCCTGCTTCCTCTTGAATGCTGAGATTGCAGGTATGTGCAACCACACCTGGAAAACAACTACTTTAGAGGCTAGGTGGATTAGTGTAAGTAAGACAGTGTGTCCTGTGAGTGGTGAGTCCTGTGGGCATCGGGAGGTGCACACCTCTTCTAAAGGATTCTGATTCACTGGAAAGCAACATAGCAGACAACATGACAAACAACCTGGACCAAATCTTTGCTGGTTCATAAACTTCTGAGGCCTTCATGCGTGCTGGTTGGTAGTTAGTACATGTCTTCTGTGGGCGGTGTTCCAAGTCTGTCTTAGAGTCAGCATTCTCTTCGGTGGAAATGGGTGCACCTGACCACAACTCTATGAATCTAGATATAAAGATGGTTAACCATCTCCTGAGTCTGTTCCTTAGAATTTCCAATGCATGAACACTGGGCACATGATCTCCAAAAAAAAATAATAATAATGAAGACAGGACAGCATACAGGTCTGAGGAGCCAGACATAGGTGTGTTTAGATGGAAATATGTGAAAGGCAGTAAGAATTCTCACCTAGAGCTAAGAAGTAATAGGTCCATGTACCAAATACCAAATCATTCTTTATGTTTCTTGAGTTGGGTGTGCTCTTATGAATATTCAATGCATCCACTGTCGGTGTTTGCATTTTACACACACAGAGAAACTGAGACCTAGAGAGATGAAGTGATTTGCATATGGCCTCACTGTAGGTTTGCTGAGAAACCCTGCTCCAAAGCTAGCCCTGCTGGGGTCTTGGAATGTGTGCCCCTTCTCATGAAGACAGAGGGGAGAAAGTGTGGTTCACAGGCTATAGAGCGCCTCTGTGCGTCTGCACTCACTGGTGTCCCAGGAGCCAGAGAGAGCCTGGTCTTGGACTGCGGCGAGCACGCCCAGCACAGACACCCGGGAGATAATCTAGTGGACAGCTTGTTTATTTGGTGGGAGAACGACATTTATCCAGGAGAGAGAAGAAGGTGCAGAGGTACGTGTCACAAGGTGATTGGTGGGGGCGAGGTTGCTTGCAGATGTCTTATTAGCATAGAGGGCTAACAGACTCCATAGCTAGTGGATGGCAAGGCTGTAGGAAGACTATGTCCTTATAAGGGATTCTCTAGGGCAGCAGGCTACTGAGCTGTGAGGAGGATGGAAGCCAGGGCTTGTCAGCATTCCTGGTGCTCTGGGAGGGAGGGTCCTTGCCGGCCTTCGCTCCGCACAAGGCCACTGGACCGGCTTCTCCCATCTCAGCCAGGGGGTCCCAGTCCTGCTTCGAGGATCAGAGCAGGATTCCTCAGGACCTTCTGCAACCTCCTTACCCAGGGCTACAGTTTATGTCTGACAGCTCAGGTCTGTGTCCTCAAAGCCTGTGCTTGGCAGTGCCCTATAAGAAAGCAGCAATTTGTACCTTTCATGGCACGAATATTTCTCCTTGAGATAAATTAGTGAATATTTGATATATCTGCCAAGCTTTGTGAGTTTGGCTAGTGTGCTTCAGAGTCTTTGAGAAGTTGCACAATGTGCCAAAGCTCCTGACCCATGGTGCTATCTTCCAGACCACCCAGGCACTGCCCCTGTATGCAGTCACTTCCTCCGCCCTGGGCATCTTTTAAGCTTCAATATATGTAGAGTCCAAGACCTTACCCCTTGATAGGCACAAATCAGCTTTCTGCCACCAACTGGCTCACAACCTATAGCGTAACCTTCCTTTGGCCTCCATTTTAAATCTGCAAAGTAAGGGGATTAACATTAATAATAGCTAAGATTCTTTCCAGTTCAAGTGTTCTGTCCCAGCAGGCTGTATACAGTGTAAAATTTTGGCTTTAATTGGGATGAGTTTGCTGTGTGGGAGATTTTTTCACACTCTGGGAACCCAGGTGAATGAGGAGAGTTATTAGGGCCTGACAGCCTATTATTTCCACTTCTTCTTTTCTTCTGCCTTATTTCCATTCATCAGAATGCTGATATAAGTTGGGTCACGTGGCTGTGTTCATAACTCCAGGAGAAAACTATTCACAGTTTGGAATTGAGGACATTACTTCCTTAGAGTTTACTCAAAATAAGGCATGACTGAAGGCCCTGAGCTGTTCCAGTGCGTGAGCAGAACACAGTAAACATTCTTAAAAAGCTTGGCTGGTGTAATCGGCATGCATGTTTTCCATTTATTTAATGACAAATCTCTTAATGAAGTATTTCATATTCTTGAAGCCATCTCTAGGCCTCATGGCTGGGCTACAAAGCCCAGGTAAGAAGTGGTAGATGAGGACCCCATCTTTTCTGGGAGATGACGGCTGCTCTGGACCTCAGGTCTTCACATACTTGGGGTCTGGGAGATAGCTCTATACCCTTCTTTTTGAGTTTATTTTCCTGGTTCTGATGGGTCCAACACATTGGGAATTATGATCCTTTTGTTCTCCTGTTGGTACCCTAAGAAACGCGAAGCACCCTGAGTCAAATGGGAGGAGACAGCCAGAGACTATGTGTGGTTAGGATGCACGTGGGGGGCCAACACAGCCCTCCTGGATGAGTGACTGCTAATCATTGCTCTCAGCCACTTGGGGAATAACATGAGGTTCTCATAGCAAACCAGGCTCCAGGTGAGCCGTCTAGAATGTAGCCGTGGCCGTGACACAGAAAGGGCATGCCTTCCTGCTCCCTACCCTGTGAGCTGCTCTCCTGCCTGTGAAGTTCTGGTGGCTGCACGTCCTCTCTCTGACCTCATGTCTTTTTTTATAATTAATATCTTTATTATGAGTAAGTGCATACATTGTATGAGCAACTCTTGTGAAGGTGTCCCCGATTCCCTCCTCTCTGTCCCCCCACCCACTGAGGTCCTTCCTCGGTGTGCATACTGGATCTGTCCATAGGTTAGGGGGTTATGAGCTGCACCAGAGGTAGCCAGATTTTCTTTTTTCTCTCCCCCTTTTTTCTTCACCCCCCCCTGCTGAGGGGGGCACGATGTCTCTGGATATTCTCCTTGGTCAGAGTAATAAGGATGCCAGCTGTGTTGATTTGGTTACACCCTGCCTACTAGAGTCTCTCAGTCCCAAATGTAATCTGTGGGACAAATCCAGCAAGCCAGGTGGATTCTATAAATAAAGTTTTATAGGAACACTGTTGTGCCCATTAATCTACATGTCAATGGCTGCTTTGGCCCTAAAGTGGCTGGAGACTAGAAGGTCTGCAAAGCCACATACGTTTACTATGTTGACAACCCCGTGAATTGGGAAGGTGAGATGCCTGATTCCTGACTTGAAGGGTGTTCGGGGTAGGTACCCTTCATCTGAACAAGGTAAGGTAGGTAAATGTTCTTACCAAGAGTCCAGCTCCACACCAGCCACAGAGGTACCCTTCATAAATATTTTATTTATTTACTTATTTGCAAGCAAAGAGAGAAAGAAGAGAGAGAGAGAGAGAGAGAGAGCGCAAGAGAGAAAGAAAGAGAGGGGGATGGGTGTGCCCAGACCACCAGGCACTGCAAACAAACTCAAAATGCATGCATCTGGCTTTATGTAGGTACTGGGGAATTGCAGGCAAGTGCTTTAACCACTGAGCCATCTCTCTAGTCCTTATTTATTTATTTTTGATCATTGATCCCTATCCTCTTCCTAAAATCCCTGTCTCAGTAAATGGCTACATTTAGGTTGGATCTTGGGACCGGTGGGAGCATTGTAAAGAGATTGAGGTAAACTTTTCAGTCGTTCGGATCTCTGGTTATGATTGCCAGTGTCGGGCAGACCTGTATGGTATATCTGGGTGAGGCTTTGTTAGCAGAATCTCAGCCTCTCTTCTCAATCTCACCAAACACCCTTCTTTTCCCTCTCATTTGCTAAATTATGAATATTTGTGTAATAACCCCAGGCTCACCTGTTCGATCTCAATTCTTTATGAGAGCTATTTAACTTCTCTTGGTTGCAAGTTCTTTGTCTATAATAAGGAAACAACTACACTGTTTACTTATTAGTGAGTATTTTTTAAAGGAGATATTGGGTATTTTGTCCCAGAAGTCCTTGACAGATCCTTGATCTAGGGTTATGCACCCACTCTGTGTGCACCCCACCTGTTACAAGAGGGTTCCAGCCCTCTCTTCCTGCTGCGTCCTTTTTCTTGAAATGACATTGAGTGAACTCACAGAGCCAGCTGCAAGTGTGAGGCATTTTCCCCATCATTATCCTTTGAAGGCAGCAGATGATTAGACCCACCATGGAGACATGGGGTGGCTGTACTGTGAATGAGGCTTCTAGGTGATGGCTTTGAACCAGATGCCCACAACTGAGATGCTGTGATTTGTCCTTCAGTGACTGATGTGCCAAATATCTCTTTGTACTATTTGATGGCTCCTCTCAAGGGCTTAGAGTTTCTAAGGATCAAAAACAATGCAGTCTCCTCTGGAGATGAGTGGTAATATTCCCCAGGGATGTGCTTCCAGGAGCCGGCAAGGAGAGCTGGATAAGTCTCACTTTGTCATTTGTGAAAAGATAGACAGATGTATCAAAATAAAAATTCAGTGAGGCCAATTGACAATATGTTTGATAAACACATCAAATACATATATCAGGGAAAAAATAATAAATTTGCCCAGGTCTGACTAGTAACAGATAGAACATGTAGAGATTTAATCCAAGTGTGTATTTCTTTTTGCTCACATGAGAGTGTTGTACAACACTTAGGTTTATTGACCCTCATGATTACATGTGTTAACACATAAAGCACAAGGCACAAACACAAATGTTTGACTTGCTAAGAAACTATGAGAATAGTGTTTGTGGTAGTTTGAATGTATGTCCCCACTGCTTGGCTGGAAGAGGTGTCACCAAGCATTGGATCCTGGGGCCCAGCCCTAAGGAGTATTTGGGGGAAGATCTGATTCCAGTCTAAAGGGATGCAGAGCACTCTGAGCTCTGCCTGGATCCCTACTGTTTGCTGTCTGTCTGTGCTTGCTTGTGGTGCTGGCGGTTGGAGGTTTCTCTCCGGATCTGTGAAAGGGAGCCAGCTTCTTCTCCCATTATGGAACTTACTCTGGATTGTTAGCTTCAAGTAAATCCCTTCCTCCCATAAAATGTGTTTGTTTGGAGGTTCATCCCAGCAATGAGGAGCTGACTACAACAGTGCACATATCAGGTCCCCCTCTTCAACTTGAATGTTGCAGTCCCTTTCTGTCTAGATGTTGATCCCAATTCTTAGAGGGGCCCCACAGAGATAAAAAGGAAGGTTTACACCATGGAAAGCAGTGTGGAGGCTCCTGAACAGGATGCATATAAAGCTACCAGTGGATCCAGCTATCCCTCTACTGGGCGTCTACCCTAAAGATTCCTCACAGAAGTACAGAGACATTTGCTCAACTATGTTTTTAGCATCTCAATTCATAATAGCAAAGAACTGGAATCAACCCAAATGCCCATCACTGGATGAATGGATATTAAAGTTGTGGTACATATACACTATGGAACTCTATGCAACTGAAAGGAAAAAATGACATAATTAAATTTAAAGAAAATGGATGGACTTGGAGCAGATCATTCTTAGCGATCTCACACAAGATCAGAGAACCAAAAGCTGCATATTCTCCTTCATATGTGGTTCCTAACCATGTTAAAGTGGAACACTAAGAAAATCCATCAGTGAACAGAGAGTTTGTAAAAGGGAATGGAATGAATTGTGGGGAGAATGGGAGGGCAGGAGGGACTCATACAGTAAACTAAACTAATAATGAATTGACACCATAAAACCCTAGCTTTTATACAGTAAGCTACTGAGGAAGCTGAGGGCACCACCTGGTATGAGGGGCCTTGAACAGAATGGGAGGAAGCCTAACCTCAAGAATAATTGTTCAGGCCTGCATCTCCCTGTCCCAGTTGTTGGTTCTTCCCACACTGACATGTTAATCAAAGAGACCCATGAGGTCCCCAAAATGTGACAGACTTCTGTCAAAGCTCTTGAATACCTGTCCCAGGCCTAAGGTAAGACCCTATTGCTGAAGAAATCACAGAGTGTTATCTAGCAACACCAAGAGATCCTGCTAGATACAGAATGGTAACCAGCTCCCAGATGGTAGCACGTGTAGCACTGGAAGGTGTTGCATGAGCTGCCAGGGAAAATTGGTCAATGATATTTGGAGAAAGAAGAGAAACTGATATACAATATAGACAGTTGTCACAAGAATACTGAACACGTGGCTATATGGAAGAGACCAGCAAGTCAAGAAATGCTCATCTGTGCAATAGTGGGCCTAAACCTAGGAGGGTAATCAACAGCTTAATGATTGGCTAAGAGATCTACTCAGTGACAAGGAACCCTTAACTGGAACTGGGATCCATGGCATAATCCTATGGCGACCAAGATCTCAGGCTCCTAAGGGAAATTCGCACTACCGGAGAGCAACAGAGAGGCTACACAAATTAGGAGCTAGCCAAAATAGCAACGTTGTCTCATTTAACCTATATTCATCTCACTCTCCAATGGAGATTCTCTTTGTATTTTTCAGAAGGCATTGAGAGGGACGGGAACAACTCAATTCCATCAACAAAACATTGATTGGATGATGGCTGACATCCTGGCAGAAGACAAACCACACCTAGCCTTCACACAGGGTCCAAATGAAACATATGGAAAGTGATGAAACAAACAGGAGACCAATCACCACAGCAAGTCTGATGACACATGAAAGGTCAATGGAGACAGACACCAACCATACCCAATACAACCCAGCGCAAAGATCCAGAGATACTTAAGATCTTAACAACACAGCAGACTCAAAACTCACCCACTATGATTCAGGGAACTGAGTGAAAGAGGGGTCGGAAAGTATGTAAAAGCCTTGGTGGGAGAGAATATCCAGAGACATTGCCCCCCTCAGCAACAATACTCATAGCAGGAAGAAAAAAAAAAGGGAATGAAAACTGGCTTCCTCTGCTGCAGTTTACACCCCTATCCTATGGACAGATCCAGTATGCACACCGAGGAAGGATTCCAGTGGGTAGGGGACAGAGAGGAGGGAAATAGGGACACCTTCACAAGATCTGCTCATACAATATATATATACTTGTTCATAATAAAGATATTTAAAAACAAAGGAAGGTTGAGTGGGTGTAATTCCAAGCACAAGCCTGACAAGCACATGGTATACCTGAGT
Source organism: Zapus hudsonius (assembly GCA_004024765.1). Lineage (NCBI taxonomy): Eukaryota > Metazoa > Chordata > Mammalia > Rodentia > Dipodidae > Zapus > Zapus hudsonius. The sequence continues at coordinate 21,585 of PVHP010023418.1, forward strand.
TCCATGTTGAGTTCCACCTTTCCAGTCCCACTACTGGAGAAGTGGCAGAGACAGAGCAGGGAAAGGGTCCCACTCGGGCCCTGTTTCTCTTCCTCGAGCACCGCTGCTCTTCCTCCACATCTTCCACATCACACATGTTTTGTGCACATGTGGATAGTAGCAGCCTTTCTCTGTCACTTACTAGCTGTAAGGTTTTGGGTAAGTCACACTTCTCTGAGCTTCAACGTCCTTATTTCTAAACTGGGATCATAAGAATGGCAAATTTCCTCATAATTCACAATTGTGGTAAGGATTAAAGAATCCTTGTACACAAACCACATTTCTTATCACTACATGCCATGGGACAGTGCTCAATGTGGATGACACGCTCCATCAATGCCACCCCATATCGTGTTTGCGAGCAGTGACTACAAGCCTGCTGAGGAACCATTTAAGATTACTTTTGTCCAGCACATTACCAAGAAGTCCCTGGTCCCTCCGCCACCAGTGTGCCCTGCACAGTGTTGGAGTCTGACCAAAGCCCCAGGAAAAGATGATTTTAGTCTCACTGACTGGCGTCACAGTTACGTTCAGTGCTGCTGCTGTGGGGAAGGTTGAAGCTTTTGTAACAGAAGGAACATCCTGACTGCAAATGGCTAATGCCCTCTCTAGAATAAATCCACAGTTCCAGAGGGGCATGCAAAATGTCTGTTTTCTTCTTACTGGAGTCACTGTATGAGACATCTCTAGGGGTCCTGCATAGGTTTAGTTTTGGGTGCTGGGATACAGGTTAAAAGCACAGATTCTGGAACGGATGGCTGATTTTATCTCAGCTTTGATAATTAGTCACTGTGAGATCAGGACTAATTGTATCAAAGCTCAGGGCCTCAGCATTCTCGCCTGTAAGACAGGAATCATTTCCCCGTCCCCCCTCTCTCTATTTTGATGTAGGGTCTCACTGTAGCCCAGGCTGACCAGGAACTCACTCTGTAGTCCCAGGCTAGCCTCGAACTCACAGTGATCCTTCTACCTCTCCTTCCTACGTGTTGGGATTAAAGGCATGCACCACCACATCTGGCTTCATTTTCTCTCTTTTTAAGAGTTTGTGTGTTTGTGTGTGTGTGTGTGTGTGTGTGTGTGTGTGTGTGTGTGTGTGATGTGCATATGTGTGTAATTGCAGAAGCCAGGAACAGACATCTGGGCAGTGCATCCTTCTAATCAAATATCTTATTGCCTCCGATTTGTGTGGGCCTTTCTCCAGTTCTTTGAACAAGATGCCAAGAGCCTGGAAGCACCCAGACAGAGACCACTGGTAACACTGTGGCTGACACAACTCTTCACACCAAAGAAAAGCAGAGCTAATCCCTCAACTCAGAGATCCAACTGTGAGTCATCTTAGGTCACTTCTGCCCACAGGAAAGTCACAGATGTGCTAAGGTGAGGAGGCTGCTGCGTGTCCAGGGCTCCATCCTCCACTTTTCCATTAACTGAAAGGGTTCCTGAGCCATTTGGAGTAGCATGAGACTTGTTCAGGAGATATCTTCCATGCCCATGCCCCAGCTTGTGCAGAGAAGGAGGAAGCTGCTGGCAAGAAGAGACAAAGCTAAACCAAATGAAATGCAGACAGTGGCCCCTGCTGGCATAGATGACATGGAAGGAAGCCCAGGAAAGCTGTCTAGGGCAGAGAAACAAAGGATTGAAAGCAATGGGCCTGCTGTGGGATTCTGAGGCCTTTTCCTTTTCCAGGGGTCCCCAGTGCAGTACCGGGTCACAGTCCCCAGCGAGGTTACCTGCACACACAGTGATGCTTCTGGCTCAAATGGGACACCAGGAGTTTTCTTTTACACGTGGAAGAGGCACCGAGCACACCGTGGCTCATCTATGGAGGCCGCCGGGAAGTGTGCCTTGGCTCACATCTGCTCTTGTGAAGCTGGCAGGAAGCGGGAGGGCCAGCCTGGGCTATCTCCACTCAGGTGGGCGCCCGGGGTCCTCGTGGGCGGGAATTAACAGTGACTTAAAGGTTGGAAAGACCACAAACCAACCAACTCACTCTCCTGTTCTTCCCTTGGAGTCCTGCTCTAAGGCTTTGAAGACGAATTGTTTTAGTCAGTGTTCGTTCTTCATGACAAAACAACTGAGAAAATCAGCTTGAAGGAGTGTTTTAGCCAACCTTCTCAATTCAACAGAGAACCAAACCAGAGTGGCTGATGGGAGGAATGGGTTTATTTTGGCTAACAGACACGAAGGGAAGCTCCCTGATGGCAGGGGAAACGATGACATGAGCAGAGGGTGGACATCACCTCTGCCACAGCAGGTGGCAAACAGTGGCAGGAAGGTGTATCAAATAGTGGCAAGGGGAAGCTGGCTATAACCCCCATAACCCCGCCCCCAACAACACAGATCCCACAAAGTTCTAATACCCAAACTACAGTCAGCTGGAAAATGTGCATTCAGAACACTTGCCTTTGTGGGGGACACCTTGATCAAACCATGTCATAGCCACACGCTGCTGGGATGAATCTCCAAACCAGGCATAATTTTGGGAAGGAAAGTATTTATTGAACTAACAGATCTAGGGGAAGTTAGGGAAAGGCTGCCCCCCACTTTCACAGATCCAAGCAGAGACAGAAACTCAGGACCTTCAGAAGTAAGCAAGCACAACATAACACTCTAACTCACAAGATGCATAACTGCCAGACTTGGGTTCTGGCTGCTTTTTCGCATATGTATCCCTAGTATTTTAATCCAATTTAGAAAGTGCCAGACCCCAGGAGGCTAGGCCAAAGTGACACCTCCTTGAACCAGAAGCCTGGAGACAATTAACAATTTTAATAAACCATGGATTCTATTGGGTGACATCTAGTCAAACTACCATACCTTCACAAGGTGGAAGAGTTTATTTTGGTTAATGGTTTTGGAGGTTTCAGTTCATGTGGCCAGGCAGGTCAGGTAGAAAGTGCATGAGGAAGGAGACTGCTCACTTGAGGGTAGCCAGAGAGCTGAAGGCGGAAGCCACACTCACCTGGCATCTGCACAAGCGCTGGCAGATCAATCTCTCATGCCGTGTGGGTTTGGCAAGAGCTTTAACCACTGAGCAATCTCCCAAGCTCCTATTTTTTGACCAGTTCCTTCCCTTGGTGTTTGTGAACTCTCCTTTTGACTTTTGCTCATTTTTTAAAGGGATAGAGTTGTGTCCCACTCAAATTCATAGGTCAAATGTTGGGGAGTCATGGCCCCCTGGCTCCCTGCGGGTAGCCCAATTCTCACCCTCCAGCAGGAGAAAGGGCTCCATTGGGGAGAGGTGAGGCATAAGGTCAGACAGACACAAGCAACTGGGAGAAATGCCGGGCAAATCTCATTTTATTCCAGCACCCTAAGCCCTTTTAAAACCCGAGGCTGCATTGTTCAGCCTATTTCTCTCAAGCAATAAGATTCAAACTTTCATGGGAGCCAATCAGCAGAGTACAGCAGAGAAAAGTATTACCAGTAAAATGAATCTCAGCAAGTAGGATCAAGGATTATCAGCTACACAGAATTCAACAAACAGGATCAAGGCTTGTCAGCTACTAATTTCTGCGTCCTGGGATTAAAGGCGTGTTGGGATTAAAGGCATGTGCCACCATGCCCGGCTTTATTCCATGTTCTAAAACTCAGTTTAAGGTTACTCAGTTAGGCTGGGACCCAACAGACCCTAACTTGAGAAAGTGACAGTACTTGGGGATTGGCCCACTCGATGAAATTTGTGCACATAGAGACAACATAGAAAAATCACCCGGGAAGACATAGCAAAGGGAGGGGCATCTGTAAACCCAGAAAGAGAGCCCAGGAGAAGCTAATATCTTGATTTTGAAATGACATAGCCAGGGAATAAATTCCTATCATTTAAGCCACCCTCTCTGGGATATTTTGTCATGGCAGCCCTAGCGAACTAATGCAGTGGTCAAGCAGCACAGACACAAGAAGGCACACTCATGTCAGCTCCTCCTAAGAACTTCCTGGCCCACATATGTAATGAGCCAAGCTTGAAAGGGCTGGCTTTAGTGCTGTTTAGTTAAGGGTCTTAGCAGCACCACCCGGCTGTGCTTTCCTTCCATCTCTCCACTCTATGCTCTACTTTTAATCTGTCACTGGCTCTCGGGTGGAGTCACACTCTCCAAGGCTTAAATCCAGTGGAAGGGTCCCTATCTCTTTTTCTATGACTTCAGGAAACGACACTCCTTGGTTTTCTTTGGTTCCCTTTGAGTAAAGTTCAGCTCTAATAACTGAGGCAGGAAGCATGCTGTGATAACCACTCATATGTCTTCTTCTATGCTTTAGAGCTGGGGGTGTATATAGCCAACAATGTTCAGTCTGCATGGAGTCAGAATGGGAGAGGGGAATTTTCTCATAAGGGAATACATACAGGGAACTAAATAACAGTGAAGGTTCAAATGGGCAAGGTTAACATTAGAAATATTATTTGAAAGTATGTGGTCATAGGCGCATGGTTGCATTCAGTTAACATGCATCTAAGGAGTATGGGTTTAATCAAGTTAGTATTTATGGACATCCTCTGTCTACCTTCAAGGTAAGGAAGAAGATAGCACATTTTTGTTTTAATCTTCAGTGAATGTATGAACAACTCAGTCATCAAGTATCACTTGCCCATGGCCTCTGCCTGTGAGGAAAAGAGAAGCTTAGCAGCCTACTGGTGCTTCTGCTGCTGGTGCTGGGGTTGAGCCCTGGTCCTCTTGCATGCCATGCACACCCTCATCCACTGAATGCTCAACTCAGTAGTCAACACTCCAAGACTCTGCAAGAGCAATCTGGGAAGAGAAATATATTCCAGGGAGTTTGTCATCATGAACTGCAAGTCCTTACATTTCAGGGGTGGTGTACCTTTCTCTGTTTGTTGGACTTCAAGCTGATGTTAAGGTGGAGAGTGTGAGGCATTTCTTCATTGGAAAACCTCATGAAGTGTATGAGATTTGAATATCCTTTGTAACTGTCCTAGGAACTCCATTTCTGGGCTTGGATCCAGGTACTCTTAGTGACTCACCAGGCGGTCTCTGATCAATAATTCCAGAGCTCATTGCCTCAGTTTCCCCATATGAAAACAAGCCCCAGTCAGATCTTATGTCCTTTCTTTAAGATGTTGTGGTCTATAATTAGAGTTTTACTTTTCTTCCCTTCCTAAAGGTGCTTGTTCAAATAAGTTGTTTTCATTGCTGATTGATTTCAGCTACAAGGGAGAAGATAATAATAATAATAATAATAATAATAATAATAATAATAAATAACAATAATAATAATATAATAAAGTGATCATAACCTATTGAGTAATTTTGTCCATTAAGAATCTTGCTAATGATCAGGGAAATTCAAATCAAAACCACAATGAGATACCACCTTACCTGGGTCAGAATGGCAATAATAAAGAAAACAAACAACAATCTTTGCTGGCGTGGATGCTGGGTAAAAGGAACCCTCATTCACTGCTGGTGGGATTGCAAACTTGTTCAACCGCTATGGAAAGCAGTGTGGAGACTTCTAGACAGAATGGACATAGAACTACCAATGGACCCAGCTATCCCTCTACTAGGCATCTACCCGCAGGATGCCACATCTCGATGCAGAAAATTTTGTACAACTATATTTATAGCAGCTCAAGTCATAATAGCCAAGAACTGGAATCAGCCCAAATGCCCATCTATGGAGGAATGGACAGCGAAACTGTGGTATATTTATACGATGGAACTCTACTCAGCTGAAAGGAAAAATGACACATCGAAATTTAGAAAAAAATGGTCTGACTTTGAGCAGATCTTACTAAGCGAACACTCAAAAGAACAGAGA
>PVHP010023419.1:0-27447 GCA_004024765.1 Zapus hudsonius
AGTTAGGAAATGTTGCTGTACTGTGAAAATGACATTATGACATTCTCGGTTTATTATTTCTCTTTAGTTTTCATTTAACATTTAGGTACTTGAAAAGGCAACTGAATTACACATTGTCCTTGTTAGGATTTGAAACATAGCCTAACATTTATTTCATTTCTTCAACAAACATTTACCAAGAGCCTGCTACTTACCAGGCACTATGCTAGATCTCAGGACTATACGAAAAATTGCGTCTTGATTCCTGTACTTTGGTAACTTAAAGATCTGGTGGGATACTAGCACTGGATGTGTAATTAGAGGTCACACATAGGGACTCTTGGACCTAGAGAAGACTTGGGACTTGTAAGAAATGACCTTCTCATAGACAGAGTTGGAATAATCCCTGGCTTCTGGATTTGAGAGCAGAGTTTACCACACTCATTCTTCTTTCACTGGCTCATTCCTCACATACGCGTTGTGTACCTGCTATGGGTTATTCCCTGTGCTCCTCTCTCTATTGGAGGTTACTCTTTAGAAGACAAGTTTAATCTCAAAATGGCAGCAAAAACTAGCAAACAGTAAATAATGCTACTTAAATTCTTAATAAGTAAATTGAAACTATTCTAAGCATCCCAATGCTCATGGCTCATTGAACATGACTGATTCCAGGTGAACCATATTCATACCACTGTGAACACTCTCCTCCCTTACTCCCCAGGTTTAGCATTAAGTTGCTCCTAGAAGTTTTGGATTACTAGGGAACTCACCTGATCCTAGGTCATCATCTGTCTTTACTGAGAACAATGGTCATGTTTGATGATCTTCTCCATCCGAGTGTGTCATGAATGTCACTTACATCTACATACACACATCAGTTTCCCTGGTCTGCTGCTTGAAGTTCTGGCATGAAATTTCTTCTCTTGGCCCCCAAACTCTCCAGTTCATGCTTCAGACACTCTCTTCAGAAAAAAAAGAAGTTTTAAATTTCTTTTTAGAATGGAAAACTCACTTCTTCTGAATGTGTTGCTTAAGTAATATATATATATGTGTATATATATATATGTATATATATATATATATATATATATATATATATATATATATATACTGTGTTTCAAAATTCTCCAAGGTGATATATTTGATAGTGAAATGGTAAGATTTTTAGACTTCAACTTTAATTCCTTTAAGCCATTGTCAAGGAGCTGATTCTTAAAAGCTGTTTTAAAACTCAAAAAATAGTTGGCACTTTTTTCCCTTAACAACCTGACCTGAGGGCAGTGGTAAAGAGTAGGGTGGGCACACTGGTTATTGATTGAAGTAATAATGTTCATTCCTTACAGTCTTTTGCCATTTCTGTGGGTCAGGCATTCAAACAAGGCTCATTGTAGATATAGACAAGTCATATCTACTCCATGAAGTCATCCAAGGTGAAGGGGTGAAGTCAACACTTGTGAATGTGGTGTTTGGGGGCTGCTGTTGGCTGGGGGTCTTGCTGGGGCAGTCAGCTGGAAGACCCACACATGGTCATTCCAGCTGTGTGTTTTTCTACTGCAATATGAGGAGGAGAAGAAAGAGATGGAGGGAGGGAGAGAGAGAGAATATAAATTAGGGTTAGACAGAAGTCCTGTTAACTTTAATGACAAGCTCTATAGAAGACATTGAACAAGTCGAGACATTTACAAGGCCCACTGGTATTAAAGAGAGATGCTGCCTATCGCTTTGATTCCACCTCTGCTGAGGAGACTTGTCCATGTCACATTAGGAGCTTGTGAAGTAGGGAAATATGTCACAGTGTTATTTTGTCATTAAGTAACCGTGACTGGCAATCACCATCCATGTGATTGTGCACTGATGGTGAATCAGACTTCATGTGTGTGTGTGGGGGGGTGTAGCAGGGGAGCTGGGGATTAGAATCTAAAGAGTACCCAGGTCTTCCAGTGCACCTCAGAACTTAAGGAGTACCAGAATTCTTGTCTGTAAAGTTAAAGAATTTCAATTACAGACCACAGAGGATAAGGTATAGTGGAAGACTTTATTTAAAAGAGAATGGGAAGTTACAGAGATCTCCAGCCACCAGTGTGGAGAGAACACATGGGACAGGCTTTAACAAAATCTATGCTGGTCAGCTAAACAAGCAGGAAAAGAAAAGATCATGAGAAGGAAAGCTTCATGTGGGAAAGAGATCCAGCCCCTCACCATAGCCATTAGGCTGTGGTGTGGGGCTGGGAGACCTTACCTAGTGTCCTTCTGCTGGGCCATGTGAGGGAAGAAGAGGCAGAATTATCTGTTCAGTGAGTATTCCCTGTCTCAGGTGAGCAGAGAGACAGCTGGTTGGCCTATGTTTGACCAAAGACTTTTAGGGTCAGGTTTGAACTTTAGTTAGAGACACCTCCCACTCAAGGGGAGGGGTCAGGTTTGGGATCTGTGGAACTTGCCTGAAGGAGTTAACTGTCACAATCCCCCCGTCTGAAGAAATAATTCTAAGTACTGTTAGGGTATTGGGGTGTAGAATCGAAACAAAAATCACCAGAAAAGAAGTACATACATGCTTAAGAAAAAAAAAATCAAACAAGAATACCCATGTTTATCCTGCAGGAGGCAAGGCAAAGCTCCGACTGGAAAGGGGTTAAGGAGGAGCATGGCAACATTGTGTGGGGTCTCTCTCCTAAATTCCCACATCCCCCACATTCTTGAGGACACCCCAACTGATGTTCAGAAATATGAACGATGACTCTCTCTGATTTGCTTCCTGCTGAATAGGACACAAAGTTATGGCAGTTGGGGGTGTCTCTCAGAGAGGGAAGGGTCTATACATAAGGCCCAAGATAGAGACCCATTAACCATACATCACTTTTTCGAGATTTTATCCTGCCTAACACTGTGAGGTAGGAAGTGGGGTATGTCCCCCCAAAAGTGGGGAGTGTTCCATATAGGGTGTCCAGTGTAGAGTGGTTCAGTGTAGATGGTGCTGGATTACTGTCCACCATGGAAAACTTGAGATCAATCCCCAGAATTGCTTATCAAATGGCATTGTAGCATCTGATATGGTCTGTTATTATATGGCTTTTAAAGCAGATGACATATACTAACAGAGTTATTAAGAAGAGATACACACAGCATCTAACCTTATGTGTCACCTTGGGCAGCCATGAGGACATTTAGAGCCCTGTGATTCTGTGTGATATTTGGTGAGAGATTCACATGCCAGATTATATCTTGTAATCCAATGGATGGAATAAAAACCAAGACTAAATGATCATACCATTGGAAAATGCTCCTAGTCCATCTGTGTTTTTAAACTGGCAAGTTGGCTGAGCATATTAAGGTGCTTACCTTGTCATTCCTACATCTAAGGAAATCCCAGAGTACACCTTCCAATTAAAGCCAGGGACAGATATTCATGCCACAAAAACCTTTTAGTGTCATTGGAAGCTGCCCAGTATACATTTTCTCTTAGATCCCACTCTGTCATAAACCATTTTGATGGTTGGAGGGCTATGTCACAGCCAACCTGTCTTAAAGCACTGTTTGCCTTCCCTGTTGGAAAGTTTTTATTAGAACCTTATATCCTTGCTCTGAGTGTTTAAGGCCCAGTACATAGCCAAGATTTAATCAAGTATATGTCTTTTGGGGGTTCACCAAGGGTTCCCCAAGGACGATTTGGGATCTGGGAGGAGCACTGCGGCTTATCCAGCATTGGTGTTGGCAGTTAGGATGAGTCCAGGTCGTGTTGACTTTGGCCTTCCCCTTTGTGGGAAGTCTGGAGGACTCTTCTGTCCTCCTGTTTTAGTCTGTACACTGATTTTGTTTCTTGGTCTCCATGTCTTTCCTGACCAGAAAGGCCGGCTACCAGAGAGTCAGTGTGAAAACTTTGTCTTTTGTGGTGATTCTCCTGTTAAGGAGTGACTCCCCATCTCCTGTAGCCTTGTGATGTGGGAGCAGAGGCAAAAATATTTGCCTACTTTACTCCATGGCTCCAATCGAATTTGACTTTTACATAGGCAGTTGGAACACTCAGAAAGGAATTTGTATTAACCTTGTAGGATAGATATATCTATATAGACATCTATAATTGACTAGTAGAGCACCTAATTGAAGAAAGAGATAACTTTCATTTTACCGTGTCTAACCTATGAGTTTACTTATTTTGGAACAGTATGGACCATAACTGAAGTGTGAAAGTAGACTCATTTTAATTTTTTAATCACCTCATGACTATTAATACAAACAGAACATATTGTTCATTCTGAAAACATTACTTTTAGTAACAAATCTAAATAAATTGATCTAACCTGGAAGTCATCAGGAACAGACAAGTAAGACAGCATAAGTCTTGAAATCTATGTTTGAAAACATACCAGTTACCCAGGAGAGTTTGGAAGCTCAACTGTAGAGGCTGAAATCATTTTTTTCCAGGAGAAATGAAGACCAGTGTCTGAACTTGAGTTTGTACCCTAAAGTAGGTAATAAAACTTAAAGAGTTAGCTTATTTATAGGCAATAGACCTGATATACCCAACAGAAGACAATTGTTAAAATCCTAGATAGAGTCTCTGTGATTACCCACAATAGAGTAGAGTCTGGTCATTGTTGAATTATAACAGCTGAGTTTTAATATAACTCTTGGTGAATCTGTTTTTGAAAGAGAAAACATTTGACAACCAATGTTGTCAGCTTAACCTTGGATATTAATTTATCTGATGAACAGTAGAGATCCTTATAAACATAAGACAATTTTATGTTTTACCCATTACTTAAATTTGATAAAGCTTAAATAAGCTATTCTAACATATTTTGCCTAACAGGATAGAAGCTACAATGGCTGAAACTAAATATTTTAACTTACATAAGTCTGATGATGACCATTTGATAGCACTAGCATGAGCAAATTAAAATCATTTTTAAAACCACAATATTTTTAGATATGAGACCCTTATCCTTGAAAATTAGCACTAGTAAGCAACCCTTATCTTAAAAACTCAGTTTTCCCAATAATTAACACATTGACAAATAAATATAGCTACCTTAGATGAGTGCCTTAAAGAGTCCTTTTTAAAAAATATCCCTTAAACCATGAACAATTTAGTATATGTGAGCTGCTGATGAGTAACCTTAACCATAAAACTTAGTTTTTTTTTTTTTTTAAACATTAAAACCTTAGCATCTAGAATAGGGTCTCAGAAGGGCCTGGCAAAATTTTTCTTTTAGGACAGTTTCTATAAACATGCCCCCTTCTATCCACCAAGGAAGCAGTCCTTGGAGGTGTCCCCTTTTCCTTAAGGAAGGGGGTCCTTCCTTAAGCAACCTTTTTTGTTGATGATGTCTATCTTTCTTTTATCTCATTCTTTTTCTTTTGATTTCAATTTGTTTCCTTTTCCTTTTTTTTTCTTTTTTCTTTTTGGTTTCCAATTACAATAAACAGAAGTTGTTCCACAGAGCAGCTGTCTTTAAGCTCTTGGTTGGTTTAGCCACCAATTTTTGTAAGTTATCATGTTTTTTTTTTTCTAATTGTCTCATTGAGCCTTTAAAGAAAGGCAATGGGCAGTTTGTTATTTTTCCTCTCTATATGGCATACAAAATTGCTTTCTGTTAACTAGAGACTTTGGGGCTGTATTGGAAGCTGAATGTCCCACCTGAAATGACAAGGAAAAGAGGGTGGAAGAGTGCAGAGGTAGATTGTGTCTACTTCTGGCTTGAACCTTCCATATGAAGAGAGGTACCTCTTCAGACCTACTTGGGACAAGAAATTTTGGGGTGCCCTTTTTTTTCAGAATCCTGGATCCCAAAATTCTGGATTTGTCTCAAGTCTAAGGGGCCACATCTCACAACTTATGTATCTCATGGAGCAAGGGGACTCTCCTCAGGGTTCTTTGCCACACCCTAAGGGGCTAGTCTCTAAGCTCTGGTTTTCTCCTAAACTCCCTAGCACATATGTGCATGTGCACATGTGGTTCACATCACAGCATATGAGTGCTTATCCCCTGAGGCTAAAATTAACTCTTAAGTATTGAGATCACGCGTTACTCTTGTCTCAATTTGAGTTAATTGCTCAACTGGGGAGTGTTGGGACTCCATTTCCTTCCTCCCCCTTATGAGAGAGGTTGGCATGTGGATCCCCCTAGTCTGTTAGCATTTCAGAGTGACTTTTTGGACAGCAACAACTATATATATATATGTATATATATATATGTATGTATATATATATGTATATGTATATATATAGAGAGAGATACACATATACATTTATATATGAAATCTAAGATCAAAAGCATGGTATATCATATTTGGTAAAGCCTGTCTGGTCTTAAAACCATGCACTGGATTATGGATGTTACATTTTTTAAAAAAGGAAACTGAACCCATTTAATCTTATCCTTCTCATACCTTCTATTACACTTACTCATTACATTCTATTATCCTTTCAAGGTCCCTCTGTAATTCTTTCCTATAAATCTCTCAATTATTATTAATAATTTCCCTTCTCAGTACCTTCTAAAAATACCAATGTTTATTCTCCTTTATTAAGTTCCACTGGAATTCCTTTTTATTAAACTCATCACAAAACACCTAGCATTCACTATTTCTCTTTATCACCATTATATAGAGCCACTATTGGGACATGAATTGAAAAGGGAAGTAACCAAAAAGGGAGAAAAAATTTATATCAGGTGTTTTCAATAATTCAATCATCTGATTTTTTTAAAGAACAGCTCTACATTTTAGGCAAGCCTAATGGTTGAATCTGATCAAATATCCTTTAATCTATGGACAGACTAATATAGTTAGGACTATAGAGTTAGGTATCACTAAGCCAGAAACTAACTGGAGTGATCAGATTCAGCTGACAGCAGTGGTCAGTTTAGATGGTTTTACAAATAAAAGAATAGTTATACTCTGTTTTATAAACAGTTAGGTTAGAGAATTATTTAGTACTTAAAATTGACTTGTGGTGGTTACTCCTTAAAGAGTGTTGTGACCAGTCTTTTTGACAGAAACAAAAATTTTCTTACTAAAAGAGACCAAACAAATACTTTTGGAAATCACTATATCTGGTATAGAAATTTATAGTTGGAGCTTTTACCAAAATTTAGGAGTAGATCCCTTTTATTCCAAGAATGCTAGATGAGTATAACCACTGATTACTATCTCTAACACTGAACAGACTGATCCTTCAAATAGAGACTTATAACATTTTCCAGGGTATTCTCCCCCTCTTTTTTAAATTTATAAGCAAAGCTGAAAACATATAGCATTTACAGTAGTAACTGTCTGTAACCATTTAGCTATGCATGAAAATAACCTTATGTCATTTTTCTTTTGACTCAGTTTACCCATATGATCTTGGACTTTAGTACCATAAAGAAGATATAAATCTCCTCGTGTTATGATTTCTCTTACATTCATGATTAACCAGAGGGCCAGTCTGGTATATGAGGAAGCATTGGGAAATGTGTCTGTTTCTGGGGTTTGGCTTTAAGAGAGCTCTGTCCTAAAGTCAAAGCAAGTTGAGCACATTAATATCTGTCTTTTTTTGTTGTTTAGTCCATGATTGAGAACCAGCACATATAGTTGGCTTTATAGAAAAACTGGCATCCAACACATATTTGTCTATAGAACTTTGTTTTTCACCCATTATAGAATTAAGAGAAATTGTATCAAATTGACTTAACTCCTTATCTAATAAAAGAAAACATATAATCCAGTATCAGAAGAATTAGACATTTTTTATGTAATACCTCTATCTATGAATGTAATTTTAAGATAACTGATAACCATATTTTAATAATACTTATCAGCACATATTTATAGATTTTACAAGCTATGGATGTCTGATATCCCCTGTTAATAATTTTATGATGTACATTTTAAAAGAGTATAGGCACAACATAATGGTTCCTGAGATAAATTTGATGAACACATTTAACATATCTGAAAATGATTTTGTTACCTTTAAAACCCTTGAATATATCTAACAAATCACCCTTGGTAGAAGTTCCAAAAATGGTCCAGGTAGGCTGAAAAACATGTCTGTAGCAATGTTAGGGAAATAACAGAAAAGTTTTTACAACTAGAAATGAACCCTTGAATAACTCAGAAGGAGGAACACTGCAATTCTCCTGCCTCAGCTCTGTAAAAATCAATGATATCACATGTGCCATGAGGCTTATCTCACTTTAATATCTGTATGAAGAAATGTTTTATGTAGGAAAAAAAAGCTTTACATGTTGACTATAAATCAAATTAATTGAATTTAAATTCTGTACCTATTTTTCCTTATTTATCAAGAATTTAAAAGAGTTTTACATAGCTGGTCTGTTAATGAACATGATTGCAGGGCAGAGCTGGAAGGCCTTTGTGTCCCTTGGCCCCCTGTTGCTAGCAGTCATTACTGCAGCCTCATTGAGACCCAGCTGAGACCTGGAGACCTGAGTGCTTGGCTCAATGTAGGGGAGGGGCTTAGGTGTCCTAAGCTGAGCTATACTGAGGAAGGCAGGCCAGGCCAAGGGTTGCTGGTCACTCTCTTGAAAGAGCATGGTCTCAGGGCAGGGCACGGCAGGCAAGTGGAAAGAGAAAGTAGCTTTTCTGCCTCTATTCAGGCAAGAAGGCAAAACCCAAACTACCCTGCCATTTGTCTCTATCCAGACATAAGACTTCGGGTACCCCCTGGGGGGAGTCCTCCACCTAGCTTGAATGATCACTCCACTCTCATGTCTTCTTAGCACTCTGGTGAGTTTTGAATCTCCTTGGTAGTCAATGTCATCTGGAAAGAGAATTTTTTTAACCCAAACTGAAAACAGCACAAATAGGTGGGCTCACTGAGAAGTACCCCACTCCTGGTTTGGGAATTTTTCTGTAACAACTCATGGATTCTGAGTGTAGTATTATCCACCTACAAAGGGTGCTTCTGCCCAAGTTGTGTTTTTTAATTAATTAATAAGGAAGTGGGGTTCCATATGGCTTATTCATAACATCTTTACTTTGATTCACTTTCCTGACATCCTGTGGATCATTCCACCACTAGTAAGTATTCCATCCACGTATATACAATCTCTTTTTCTACTTTATCCAGGGATTGATTTGTTGATGCTGGATTTGACCCGCCCACAAATCCTATCACCACATTTTATTTCCTTTCCTTTGCCATATCAGAATTTAGCAATCCAGCCTTTTTTATGGAGAGGTGGGGGGAGGGAATTGACTAGAATTACCACATTCCTAACCAATAATAGCTTTGGTTGTTGTTGAGTTTTGCCCATGCATTTTAATAGCTGCTGAATTAAAACATCTAAAGGCAATAGCTAATAGTGAGCTATTTAGACATTTAAAGCTGAATGGTAGGATTATTTGGGTATAAGTCCAAGCAGGGAATGTAGAAGCAGCTGAGTAGCCTGTAGGAATGCCAGGCTGACACCCATCTGAATGACCCGGGCTCAGGCCTGAACTGCCTTTGGGAAACTAATTAACAGAGTGAGAGGAATTAATTGCCTTCTTTCCACATTCAGGGGAAGGGGCTAATCAGCAAAAAAGTAGAGCTTACCTACTCTGCTCTTTCCTATTATATTTTATTCAAAGAGAAATCATTTGACTGTTTTTTTCTGATTATAAAATGCATGCACACCTCCTCTTAAAATTTTAAATGATTTTGAAATGCATAGAGAAAAAGGAAATATCATCTAAAATCTTACCTCTGGACTTAATTATTGTATCATTTTTCACAAGCACAATATATTGTATATTTCTATATGTGTGTCTACCTTCATTTATACCCATATATAAGTTCATATGAGGAGCACCATATCAGCAGTCATGTATCTTATTTGTTTCACTCAATAGTAGGTGTTATTTTTCGGTGTTAATAAATATAGATTCACATTATCATTTTTATTGACTGTACAATATTCCTCTGTGGGTCATACTATGATTTATTTAACTAGTCTTTATTAAACAATAATTGTGCCAGTTGCAATTTTTTTGATATTATAATCATGTTTTGATGAACTCTTATTAGACATTCATTTTCATGTACTTATCCAAAATTCTCCTTGGGATAAAGTCTCATAAGAGGAAATCACTAGAATTCTTTCTTTTAAAAAGGACAATAGAAAGCTTTTGGGGAAAGAAATATGAGTATTTTGTCTAATTGCAGAGAATTCATGCAAAAAAAAAACTCCTAAGAAGCCTATGCAGTGTCGGGAGACTCATCTTGACAGCTTGGGATACAAAGATAAAAAAAAAAATCTTCAAAAGGATCTAGCCTTGTGGGAAAGACAGACCAACACTTAAGCCAATAATTAACTACAGTGAGATGCAACTCCCAACGGAGAGATGAACACAGTACCATGAGAAGGATGAAAGAAGGCAATTAAACCTGGACAAAAGGGATGCGGGAGAGTTAACAGAGCGAGCAACAATCGAGCTGTTCATTCATAAGCAAGGTGCGTGTGGTATTTGCTCAAGCTGACAAAGCCAAGTCCAGAGTGGATCGCTTGCAGCTGAATGTGATTTCCTGAATGTGGGTTCTGGAGGCTGAAGCCGGAGGCAAAGGTCTTGTTGGCACAACTGGTTTCTTCTGAGGGAGGGACCTGTCCCAGGCCCCTCCTTGAAGTGGAGATGGCCATCCTCCTTGGTCTTCACCTTTGTATGTACCTGTGTCCACATTTTTTTTTTTCTAGGATCGTTAGCTATATCAGATTGGTTCCATCCTAATGTAATGGGGTGAGCTGGGGGTTAGAATTTAGATAATGCCCAGCAAAATTCTAATGCACCCCAAAATTTGAGGAGTACCCAGATTCTTGTCTACAAAGTTAAAGAATTAAAATCATAGACAACAAGATAGTAAGGTATAGTGGGAGATTTTATTATTTAAGGGAACATGGGGAGTTACAGAGTTCTCCAGCCACCAGTGTGGGGAGAAAATGTGGAGAGTTTAATAGAACTTACTTGTTTAGTTAAACAAGCAGTAGAAGAAAAAATAACAGAGGGCTCCCATCATGAAAAGGAAAGGTTCATGTGGGAAGAATCTGGAGCCTTCCCCCACCCCAGCCTATGGCTGGGGTGAGAGTAGGCCTTACCTTTCTGTGGGAGTTTCAGAGATCTGTTTGCCAGCCTGCCATGTGGGAAATAGAGCGCTTTTTTCTAGAAAAGTTAATTTAAGTTTTCCCCAGGTGAGTCAGAGAAGCAGCTGATTGGTTCATATCTGACCAATCAGTTTTAGCACTTAGGTTTTAGTTCTAGATAGACACCACCCCTCAAGGGGAGGTGTCTCTGGAGCTCCAGGACCCATCACACTAAGGCCCTTATTATAACTTACTTGTGTTTTGATCCTGTCTCCAAATTTAGCCACATTTGAGACACTGAGGTTAAGATGTCAGCATCTGTGCTTTGAAGGTGATACAATTTTGTGAGCAAATGTGCAAATCACAAATGTTTGTGTACAAAGACTGAGAGTCAGGAAAGAGTGGTTGGGGAGACTGAGGAAACACGGGGGCTTGTAGGAAAGATCTGGGGGCTGGAAGGGGCCAATGAGGACAAGGAATTGTGGTGATGATATATGTCTGTGCTGGCAGGCAGGGCTGTGAACAGCCCTAAGGAAGGTGGGCCTTATCTTGCAGGGAGCAGAAAATCATGGCTAATTTAAGCAGAGGGCTGTGTGATCCGATTTGTCTTTCCATGAGAGGTTGCTGTCAGAATACCAAATGCTGGGAGGAAGTGGAGCACCTGGAACTTCATGAACAGCTGGTGGGAATAGAAAATGGAACAACTCTATTGGAAAATAATTTGACAATTCCTTAAACCATACCTACCTTATGGTAAAGTGTTTCTTACCTGTGTGTTTGTGCAAGAGAAATGAAAGCGTATCTATAGAGTGATCTGTAAGCATGTGCACATTAATAACACCTTTACTCAGCATTGCAAAGAACAGGGAATAATCCAAATGTTCATAAACAGGTGACTAAGTAACAAATTGTGATATATTCACTTAATATAATACTAGGCAATCAAAGGGGAAAAAAACTACAAATTGATACTCAGTATAGATAAGTCTCAGTGATTGTGCCAAATGAAAAAACACAGACCTAAATAAATAAATGAAATATATGAAATGCTAGAACACACACACACACACACACACACACACACACACACACACATTTCCTTTTTGTATTCCTGAGAATGGAATCTGGTCTTTGTTTGTCCTAGGCAAATGTTC
This sequence comes from Zapus hudsonius, assembly GCA_004024765.1. Taxonomy (NCBI): domain Eukaryota; kingdom Metazoa; phylum Chordata; class Mammalia; order Rodentia; family Dipodidae; genus Zapus; species Zapus hudsonius. The sequence goes on from PVHP010023419.1 coordinate 12,193, forward strand.
TACCAAGAGCTTCATCTCTAGCCCTAAATGCTAGAAAATATTAGCTGATCTTCAGAATTGAGAAGATGGAGACATGGAGCACTTAGTAGTATGCAGACATCCTAGGTTTGATCTTTAACACTGAAAAAAAAAACTAAAATAAATGAAGAAATGAATGTGTAGAATGAAGAGGAAGTAATCGGCTTTCTTGGTCACCTATTTTGAAGAGATGAGCATTTCCACCCACCTTGATTAATTCTCCCAATAGCCCCATTATTAACACCATTTTCCCAGCCATCGGAATTGAGGCTCAGAAGCAGTAAGTAACTTGTCTCAGGTCACACAGTGAGGAAATGCCAGAGTTAGGGCTTCAAGTCACGTCTGCTGGCTTGGGTTGCTGTCAGGCTTCAGTGCTATGCCCTCACATACATAATGCCACTCTGTCATGGACTGAATAGAGACAGTTCTCTTAAGCAAGCAAACAACTTCCTTGAGAAAAGCCCTAAGGCTTTATTCTCCTGATTGTCAGGCCTACTATCTGTGGACACATTTTAAAGGAACTCTGCCTGGCTTTCACCACTCCTCCCTTCCCACAGGAATTCTCCAGAGGGGCTGGTGGCAAAAGGAGGTTAGAGAAAGTGCCTGGGTCAGCCAGGCGTGGTTGCACCCTGCTCCTGTATCCAACACCTGATGACAATGTGAGGCCTCCGGGCTCTCCATTTTTAAAGTTATCCTGTCAGTTTCCTAATAATAGTAATAAATTAACCAAACTGCGGGGTTCAGTGGTATTTTATGTCCTGAGGGTATTGCTTTCACACTTCAACTTGATAGCACGATTTATCAAGAGATAAATTACAGCTGAGAATGAATGGATTTACTGATGTCAGGGAGACGAAGAGTATATTCCGGAGATGTTACCAGTGATGGGCAAGGACCTGACAAGCATACTTGAAAATTCCCAAACAGAAAGCTTCTCTTCAAAGCCTGAATTACTTTGATTTTCAGTTTGGATGTAGGTTACAACAAGGACAGAGGATTTGGATGATGTAAGTATGCCCCCTTTCCAAGTCATGTGAAGTAAAAATCTCAATTACATTGCTCTTGAAGAGCCTTTCTGAAACTGATCAGGAGAATCAATAAATAAAGGAATGTAGGGTTAAGCTACATATGAATGCATATCAGTCCCCCCTCATTCTTTCACTTATAGTCATTAATATATGCTGGACATTCTTACTATGTAAGTGTACATGAAAATTGTCCAGCAAAAGAGTCACCTTTGTTAAATCCTATCTCTTCCTTTTGCCCCAAATACATACATCTGGCAGGTTTTGAAGGAGGTATCTCATGCATATATATCTAAAAACAAAAATTATTCAGAGTGACAGTTTTGAATAAATAGACTGACAGTTACCATAGCTTAACAAAAACAATATTTCTGCAAGGTTAACCTTGAAAAGGTACTATTTTATTAATCATTATAGCCAAAGATTATCAATTCAAAATGCCTTATTAATTCTCATTTTGTAAGTTTCAGGCAAGCTCCATAGACCACCCCCCTTTCTTTGAGTGGGAGGTGTCTAGCTAGAGCTCAAACCTGGATGCTAAAACTGATTGGTCAGGTCTAGACCAATCAGCTATCTCTCTGACTTACCTGGTGGAAGTTTTAAAAAGGTCACTGAAACAAAGCCCAGTCTCTTCCTCACCCACATGGTCTAGAAGAAGGACCTCTGACTCTCTAGGGACCTGCAAGGTCTCCCCAGCCCCACACCACAGCCTAATGGCTTCAAGTAACATTAATGGCTGGGGAGACCTTACTTGGTGTGGGTCCAGCCCCTTACCACCTGCATGGCTGTGGTGAGGGGCTGGATTTCTCTTCCACCTGAACCTTTCCTTCTCATGATCTTTTCTTTTCCTGCTTGTTTAGCTGAACAGCACATAGATTCTGTTAAAGCCTCTCCCACGTGTTCTCCCCACACTGGTGGCTGGACGTGGTGATTGAGCTGTTTCCCCTATCTCTTTCCCAGATCCTCTGAACTGACTCCAATCTAGAATAAACGTGTGTGGTAAGAAAATGCTCCTTGTTGAAGTTGTCCAATCCTTTGGCATTCTGAGACACAAACTCTGGGGAAGTACAGTGGTGAAGCCCCAGGTGAATCCGCTGTGCCCAGTGCCCACTACAATTTCACCTTTAGAAACTTCCCTTTACTTCATTTTCTTTGAATATCCTCATTGTTGACCATAGGCCTAGTATTCCTGTTACAAAGCCATGCTGTTGCCAAATTAATGTCTTTATTTTGGGGCTAGGGACATGAATCATTGGTTAAAGGCCAATTGGTTAAAGGTTAAAGTTCCTCAAGCCTCTTGGTGCAGTCAGCCACATGCCGCTGGGATGAATCTCCAAACCAGGTACAGTTTGGGGAGGAAAATGTTTATTGAAGTAACAAATCCAGGGCAAGTTCCAGAATGGTAAAAGAGGTTGGCCCCTTTTGACAGGTCCAAGCAGAGAGAGAAACCCATCACCAGCACCTGAAGCAAGCAAGCACATTCAAACCCATAAAGCAGGAACTCCAGGTTTGAGCTCAGACTGTTCTTTGCATATGTACAGCTGAAAGTCCAGATCCTCTGCAGAATCTCCTTAGGGCTGGACTCTAGGATCCCACCAAAGTGACACACCCTCTATCCACGCAGCTGGAGAAAAACTTTAATAACTCTTGAATCTACTAGGGGACATTCTTTCAAACTACCACCCCTGTCAACCAGAGTTTGGCTCCTCAGCACCCATGTGAAACTGAATGCACAGTGGCATGTGTGTCTGCTCTCCCATCGCACCTATGGTGATGGCAGACAATGAGAGGCAGAGTCAGGAGAATCCTCACCAGTGGCATAACAACAAGAGTGATCCTGTTTCAAGACACGGCAAGAAGATCAACATCCCAGGTTGCTCTGATCTCCTCCTCTGATCTCCGCACGTGCCATGGCATACATATGCATACACGTGCACACACACAGACAATAAAATAAAAAAATCTTTATTCTTTGGAGAATTTTTCTGTGTGTTACTTAGGTGGACATGTAATGCATATGGCAAGATAGAATTTGGCTCTTGGACCTTTTTACTGAGCAAGTCTTCCTCATCCTTGGATGAAAGGGCAGATAGGATTACTTCTGGGAGGTTGCTCAGAAATCAAAAAGCAGAATTGAGAAAGAGGCCAGATAGAGGACAGAGATGACTTGTCTCAGGTTAGGAAGAGCTCCTCAGAGATACATGAAGATGATCCCTGCTTCCAGGGGTCCTGCTTTGAAAATTTATAGAGTAGGCTCTGTGTGTGCTTTTAAGAAAAAGTATGGTAGAATTTTAGGTGGGGGAATAGCTTAGTGATTATATTCTTAAGGGTTTTTAAAGATTTATTTTTTTTTTTACCAGAAGAAGAACCGGCTTATTATTATTTAGTTGTGTGAGTCTAGAGAATGCAGGACTTAGAGAAGTTTTGGGTAGGGCTGTGTGCATGCTGTTAGCCCTTTAGAGAATCACAAAGAGAAATAACTATAAGCTTGTAACATCTATTTTTTTAAAAAAAAGGCAAGTTAAGGGTGTCTTGAACCTTGGACATTTAAAGCATGCTTTTTAAATAAACTCTAAAGTCTCAGAAGTATACAATTAACAAGCCAACAATCAAATTGTGCTCAACAAATCAAAGCAAAAAATATGCCATTAGAGAAAGTAGATGTAGAAATAAGATTTAGCTTCAGGAGCAACCAAGCAGATAAGCTCATTAATGAATAGTCCACTCACGGAACAAATAGGATTTAAAATGCTTCCAGCTTTTGGATGGTTTAAAGCCAGCCATAGCTAGACAACTCTGTGCACAGATTAAACGAAAATGGTGCAATGCAGTTTCTTGTTAAATTGCTTCAAAGTTTACCAATAGCCTGAAGCATCTGTCAAAATCCCAAGGAGGTGCTACAAAGAACTATTTTAAACCTCCAAATTCAGGCCACCTGAAGAAGTAAAGGTACACATCATTCTTCCCCATGCAGATAAACAGCTTTACCATATAGAAGTTATGAAGAGGGTAAGAACATGTAACACTTTCCTACCAAGTACTCTGGAAATTTCTTTGGGCTTAAGAATTTTTTATTGTAAAAATATTTAATTTGCTTTATAAACATTTTTCTGATAAAATTCTGGCTGCATATTATTAAGGAAAAAACTGATCTAGCATAGGGTGGAGTTCCTGAGCTCAGGACAGGTTGGGATCTGGATCTAGCTTTCAGGCTGAACCTGGATGACAGAGCCTCACAGGCTTAAATCCTTCAATAAGTCCAATGGGCCGCAGAACTCATCTTTAGCACATATCCTATGAGTTCCTGTCATTGATAGAAGTTAAAAGCAACTGATGTCCTTACTGCTTTTACAGTTAATTCTAAGGGCAAATGGTGAGGAGAGGGCTAACACTGAGGAGCAGAGCAACTCCAGCCTATTGAAGTGAAATTAACATAGACAGCAAGGCAAACCTTGGCTACCTGCCAGCCTGCGTCATTAGCCCTTCCCTGACTACATCGAGTTGAAGACCGCAGGAGGGTCAGGGTTGAACTCTTCCACCTCCTCTGTTGTTTTGCCTTCATGATGGTCAAAAAAAGTGAGACTGACTGTTGATATTATTTATTTTCTCCCTTATCAACAACTCATACTACCCAGGTTTGTTTTTTTAACTTGTTTTGGACCAATTGGCATAATAATTATTTTTTGTTGTTTTACTTGGTTTCAAATAATGATTATTAAGCTCCTTATGCTTTGGTTTGTTGCTGAGTCAAAATCTTTATCTGTTTTGTGTAACTAATGTATTTCACTTTTTAAAAATCACATCACAGGCATGAGTGGGAAGGAATAGCACCATTTTTAAGTGATGTATAACATGGCATATACAGAAAAACATGCGCCTCATGAATTTTTGCTACCTCTAGACTGAACCTTGTTCCCATGTAAGCTACACCTAGGAGATGCTGAACACATGGCTGTACGGAAGAGACCAGCAAGTCAAGAAATGCTCATCTGTGCAATAGTGGCACTAAACCTAGGAGAGTAATCAATGGCTTAATGATTGGGTAAGAGACCTGCTTAGTGACAAGGAACCCTTAACTGGAACTGAGATCCATGGCAAAATCCTATGGGGACCAAGATCTCGGGCTCCTCGGGGAAATTCCCACTACCAGAGAGCTACAGAGAAGCTATACCCATTAGGAGCTAGCCAAAATAGCAATGGTGTCTCATTTAAACTATAGTGATCTCACTCTCTGATGGAGATTCTGTTTGTATTTTTCATAGGCAGTGAGAGAGCCAGGGACAACTCAGTTCCACCAACAAGACATTGGATGATGGCTGAAATCCTGGCAGGAGACAAACCACATCTAGCCTTCACACAAGGCCCAAATGAAACCTATGAGAAAGTGATCAGACAAACAGGAGACCAATCACCACGGCAAGTCTGATAACCCATGAAAGGTCAATGGAGACAGACACCAATAGTACCCAACACAACCCAGGGCAAAAATCCAGAGATACTTAAGATCTCAACAACAAAGCAGACTCAAAACTCACCCACTATGTCTCAGGGAACTGAGTAGAAGAGGGGTTAGAAAGAATGTAAGAGCCATGGTGGAGGAGAATATCCAGAGACTTCCTCCCCCCAGCAATAATGCACAAGGGGGAAGGAAAAAAAAGAACAAAAAACTGGCTACCTCTGATGCAGTTCATACCCCCTGTCCTATGGACAGATAGATCCAGTATGCACACTGAGGAAGGACCCCAGTGGGTAGGGGACAGAGACGAGGGAAACGGGGACACAGTCACAAGATCTGCTCATACAATGTATATACTTATTCATAATAAAGATATTTTTAAAAATAAAATAAATAAATAAAAGAAAGTACCAGATGACTCTATTATCATCATAAAAACAAAGAAATTGGAAATCACCAGAACTCCAGAGGTACTTCTAGACTCCCTCTAAATTCCTACCAGACGAGGATGACCACCATGTGACTTCTCACACACTAGATCATGATTTTAAAACATCCACTTCAACTAAGTGGGGTCAGACAGTGGCTCGGTTTCTGCCTGTCCTTCATCAGCACTGTGGTTATGAGGCCTGTCAGGTAGTGTTATTGTTGTAGTGTGAATCTACTCATTCTCATCGCTCTAGTATTCCCTGGGCAAGGCTGAACACAGTAGTGATCTTGACTTCTGTGCATGCATGTTTAAGTTGCTTGAAGTTTTTGCCTCTTATAAACAATATGGCTATCTACTGGCATGTATCTGTCTTTCTCTAAGCATATGTAGCATTTCTGTTGGTTACATACTTAGGATCAGAACTGTTGGGCCAAACAGGATACATACGTTTGGCATTAGTAAGTGCTAATGTTTTCCAATTCAGCCATGGCAATTGCCACTCTTGTTTGAGAGTCTGAATTGCTCTGCCTTCTCACCATATCACCATTTGCCTTTTTCATTTTAGTCCTTCTGATGGCTGCGTGAATTTCACCATGTTCTTAATAAGAAGCATTCCTTGTAAAGCATCAAGTTATGTTACAAATCAGAGAAGATGACACAAGACGAATACATAGATAACTTCACTGGGGAATATTGGGGACTGCTCACTCATATGTGAACAGTATTTGAGCATAGATGGTCTTTATTCTATACAAGACTGCACTATTGCTTTAAATGTGGTTTTTAAGATCTTAAATAAAAGAATCATTTCCCATTCTATTTCATGTTTCATGGGCATTTTAAAGACTTTTGATCAATACCTGATTGTAAGCAATTTGACAACTGACCAATATAATCTACATCAGCACAAAAAAGTGCTGTGGTAGGGAGTCTATTTACAAGTTAATACTCAGAAGCAATTTCTCCTGAAGAAATCTAAATTCTGCTATCATTTTTTAAAATTCACCTTCCTTTCTTTCTACAGGCTGACTTGGAAGGATGTTACACGTATTTCTTATCCTATTAGGGCAGTGAAGATTGGTCATTCGTTACTCTAAAAGCACATGGGATATATTTGTAGAGTGCCTAGCTTTGTGCAATGAGCAATATCTGATCCCAAAATTATTTTGGGGGATGGCATATTGACTAGCTAAGAGTAGCTAAGTATTTCTCTCATATGAAGAGACACGTTTGCTGGGTTTAAGGCATATTTACCAGCTAGTTAATGGTATTGTTTCTGCTGTGCAGCTCTGTCTTCAGGTATTTGGTGCCATCATTTTCTGCATCATCTTTTTTTTTTTTTAATCTTTTTCTTTTTTTTAAAATATTTTATTTATTCATTTTCAAGCAGAGAGAGGGAGAGAGAGTGAGCGAGCGAGCGCACCAGGACCACCACCTTGTGGGTCTGGCTTATGTGGGTCCTGGGGAATTGAACCCAGGGCCTTAGGCACTGGAGGCAAGTGCCTTAACCGCTGAGCCATCCCTCCAGCCCTGCATCATCTTTAATGCACCAACTCCTATATTCATGCTTCATGGTTGCAAGATGGCTGCTCTGCACAGCAAGCCATGTATTGACATTCAAGGAGCCCAAGAGGAAAGAGGGGGTATATCAGGCACTAATTCATTTCTGGAATGAAAGCACAACCAAGAAGCAGCTTAGGGAAGAAAATAATTTATTGTCAGCTTGCAGTTTCAAGAGGAAGCCCATCATAGAGGGAAGGCATGTCAAGAGCAGGAAGCCAGTTTCATTGTCACATCCAGGGAGGAAGTAGAGAGATGGAGGACAGCAAGTGGGACCTGGCTATAACACGACTGCTTCCCCTCCCCCAGTGACACATTTCCTCAGCAAGGCTCCACCTCCTCAAAGTCCCGCAACCTTCCCAAACAGCACCACCAGCTGAGATTAATTATTTAAACACATGAGCTTATGGGAGTCATTTGACCTTCAGACTACCACAGGAGATGAGTATATTTTTCCTGTTTATCAGAATAAGTGTCTCAAAGACTTCTGCTTGTACCTCTATATTGGTTATCTATCCTGTGAGACAACTCCCCCCAACAACAGTGGCAAAACAATAACACTACTGAAGGGAATAAAACAGATTAATAAAAGAAACCCAAACAGTTATTATTTCACAGATTCTATAGACCAAGAATTCCACAGAGGCTTAGCTGGGCATGCCTGGCTCAGGGTTTTTATAGCTATTTGTTTTGATGAGTGTGTATTAATTGTACAAGTTACTGGGTTACAATGTGACATTTTTATATGTGCTTATGATGTGTTTTGTCATATTCACCTCCCATATTACCTTTCTTATCCCAACCCTCCATTATTCCCTTTCCATAGCCTCAACAGTCTCCCCTTTGATCTCATAATATTTTGATTAGGATCTTGGCAGTGAACTCCAATTGTTTCAAAGCATCACTAGGACCAGAGGAGCCATTCCTGAGGTGGTTCACTGCCAAAGTGGCAGCTGTCAGGAGTCCTGTCATGGGTCAACTGGACCTTTCCAAGGTCTCTATGCTACATCCTCATAACAAGGAAGCTAGCTTTCCCAAGCAAATGACCTGAGAGACAGCCCAGAACCAGCCTCACCAGACTAACACTGGGATTTATATGTGTCATTTCCAAAATTCAGGTGTTGCCAATGGGAAAATAGGAAAAGCTGGAGCTTTATGAGGTGAATCCATGAGGGTTTTTCCCCCGTGCTGAGGATTAGAGCTAGAAATAAGGCTTCACAAATGTCCAGCTAGCTTACTTTTCGCCTCTCTGCTTTTTCCATTTGGAGTTAACCAAGAAGGCCCAGAGGCAAGAGGCCAGTAACTTGACCTTGGACAGGCTCCAGAACCTGTGAAAAGTAAATTTCTGTTCTTTATGTTTTCTCTTAGTCTTAGGCATGTTGTTGTAGTTGCCCAAAACAGACGAAGACAGTCACTTCCACTTTTTGAAGGGAGGGTAGCAAAGAATTTGTGGGCATATTTTTAAACCACTCCAGACTACCTGACCAAACTGGGTTGGTTTCTTCCATGAATGACAGTGGAGCCTGGGAAATAACTTTACCATTATAGAGAGTTCCCATTCTTTCCTTGAGTGCTACTAGTAACAGGAAAGAGGAAACAGGAAAGAGGAAACAGGAACTGGAAGGTCAACCAGCTCAGTAATTGTCGCAGTCAGCCATGCGCTGCTGGGATGAATCTCCAAACCAGGCACAATTTTTGGGAGGAAAGAATTTATTGAACAGATCCAGGGGAAGTTAAGGTAAGGCTGGCTCCCTTTCACAGAAGCAAGCAGAGAGAGAGAAAGAGAGAGAGAGAGAGAGAGAGAGAGAGAGAGAGAGAGAGAGAGAGAGAGAGAGAGAGAACCCACCATCAGAAGCAAGCAAGCACAGCACATTCCAAACTAATTAGAGGAACTCCAGGCTTGAGCTCAGACTGCTTTTTGCATATGTATAACTAGAATTCCAGACCCAACCCAAAAACACCTTAAGGGCTGAACCCTAGGATCTGGCCAAGGTGACACATCTCCTCCAGTCAGAACTGGCTGGAGACAATTTATAATTATAATAAACTTTTGAATCTACTGGGGGGACATTATTCAAACTATGACAGTAATTCTGAGGTAACAAGTTATTTTAAAACTCTAGAGTTTCTCTGAAGGGAAAAGTCAATTTAGATAAAAAAAGTTTTTAAAAAAGAAGGCTTTTTGAAGGTAAGCTTTTTGGAGGTAAGTAATGGGGTGGCCATGCTTCTTAGTCTTCAAAGTACAAGGTAAACTCAAATACAGGAAATGTATGGGAAACAATGTATAGCACGTATATGGAACCTAATTTATAGGAAATTAATATTGAATGTAATGAGGGTTTTTTCATGAATACTATTAGAAAACATGTTTGAAAAAGATCCATTTCCATTCTTGCTATACAGCAGCATAAACTCTAGATGAATTAGAAAGTAAAACATGAAAAATGAAACCATTTTAAGAAACCAGAAGAAATTCTAGGTAAATATTTACCTAATCCCAAATGGGCAAAGACCTTCTAAGCTTACAAACAATAGACTAAATAGCAAGGGGAAAAGATTGATTTTAATATTTAAAATTAAACACTCTGTCAAAAACACCATAAAAATTTAAAAGCAAATGAGGAGTTTATGCATTATTGATATTTGATGGGATATGTTTATTAACAAGAAAAATACCTTAGCTTTGCTTGAGGTCTATGGATCTCTTCTATGGAGTAGATATTTCAGAAATTAAAATAAAACAGTGGGAAAATATTAATATGTAATGAGTTAATATAACCAGTAATAAAACCTCTCTGTTCTCAATAAAATAGGCAAAAACATCAGCCTAAAATTCATAGAACAAATGGTCAATAAACCAAAATAAATGCTCAATCATTTTAGTAATCATATTGTTGGAAATAAAAACAAGAAATTTAATGCTTTGCTTATCAGAATAACGCGGGCTGTATAGTGTAAATACACAGGGAGGGCCAGATTATGGTGATAAAAGAGGTCTCACTATGCAGCACTGTTTATGAGTCTAAGAACCTTCCAGACGTTTATTTGTTAACCTGCAGGTGTATCATTTGAGTGAATAATAGAAATGTGTAAGTGCTTAGCTCAGTATCATTTACAGAGACAAAAAAATTATCTTAACATCCCACAGCTGACTCTTAGATAAAATAAATCACAAATGTCCATGTTGTAGACATTAAGTTGCTGTTAAAATATTTTAATGTATTTCGGTGACTTTGAGAAATGTTCGTGAAACAACTTTAATTCATGCAGCATACAGTGCATAAAGTATACATGAAAACATAAATTATGGATTATCTATTATATAAAAGTTAAAAAGTGTGGAAAAAAGAGAGCAACTGTATTTCTCAAAAACTATTCTTTTAGGAGAGGAGACTTGGAAAACACTGATTTCATAACAAATAAAAAAACTCCGAAACTTTTAAATGGCCTACTTAATTCTATAATTTAGCTATTGCAGTATGTGTGTGAAGTGTGAGAGAGAGAGAGGAGAGAGGGAAAGAAAGAAGGAGAGGGAGAGAGGAGAAAGAGAAAGAAAGAAGAGGGATGGAAATATATGAAATAAGGGATCTAGGATGGCCTAGCTATACACAGAGGGAGGTAGAAAGAGAGGGAGAGAAAGGAGGGAGGAAGACGAAAGATTTGTGTACTGTAATTCTAGGGAACTTATGTATAAAAAAATCCTAAAGCTCATTTTGCCAGGAAGTGGTAGATTAAATCCAGCCATAATGCATTAACTCTTTCAGGCCACTAAGGGACCAATTAGTGCTCTCTGCTCAGGGTACTAAATTGTATCCTACTAGCCTGGGGGAGAGCAGGTATGTCCCGAAGCACTAACTCATATCACCACTGGGAAGCGATTCAAGTCTGGGAAGAAGCTGGCTCATTGAATATTAACTGAATGGGTGAATAAGTGAAGGGAAGGCGAAGAAGAGAGCTAACAATCTAACGTGTATTGATTATTTACTAGGTGCCAGGGGCTTTTCATTCATTATCTCATTTAATCCTCATGGCAACCGGGTAAGACCCTATTATTATCACCACTTTCCAAAAAAAAATAATAGTAATAAAATTTTTAAAAGCAGCTGAATGTATACCAGGGACCTGAAGGGCTCCCTGCCCCTCCTTTAGGAAGAGCCTGGCATTGACCTCAGTCACTTAGTGAGGTCAAGAGCAGAGTCCCTCTTGGCCTCAGTCTTCATTCAGGCTGATTCATAAAAGTCCCACAATGTAAGATATTCCTTTGTAAAGCGTGGTTCTTCCAAACCTCTGAGAAAGTATGCAGTGTCTGAGGAGAGTTGGGAGGAGAGGGGTTTAGGCAGTGGAAAACCTTAGAGATACTATCCATTTGCATTGAAATCAAGCCAACATTACTTTTGGAGCACCATTTTTTAATTAGAGAAAAATGGTGAAATAAAGTAGAAGAAAGTAAAAAGTCTTGGTGTCTACAAAGGGTAAAGGAATGTCCTTGGGTGGATCAAGACATGGGACAGGGAGGTGTATGAGCCACTGTTCTCCTTGCTGTGACAAGTGCCTGATAAGAAGCAAGGGTTTATTTTAGGTGATAGTTTCAGGGCCACAGTCCATCAAGGTGGGGAAAACAGCAGCACCTGGAGCCACAGTCCACCTGTAGTCAGGAAGCAGAGGTGAACAGGAGGTGGGGCCTGGCTCTCCAACCTCAAGGCCCACCCCCAGTGACCCACTTCCTAATGGTTCAACAACCTCCCCCAACAGCACCACCAGCAGGGGATTAGGTATTCAAATGCATGAGTCTATGGGGGAAATTTTCACATTTAAGGTGGTTTTCTACCTAGTCGGTCCCTAGGACCCTTTCTCCTTTAATTTCTTGGTGGCAAACAGAAGATATTTGCAAAATCCTTTTCTGGGTTGCATCTGTGCCTTGGAACAAAGGAAATTGAAAACAAAGAATGGATCTCTAACTTGTTTTCATTAACAGGAAGCTGTAGCTCAGCAGGTTTGTACAGGCAGAGAACACACAATACTGGCTGGAAGGGAATCCAGTTCTTATAGGAAGCCTGGGCTGGGAGGAGCTGTTGCTCTGAGTAATCCTATTCAGAACACCTATCCTTGGAGAGGGAACATTTTCCTCTTCAGGTGGCCAGACAGCTCTGCAGTCTGTAAAATTAAAAGTTTTGAGTACCGAGTTCTTCATCTCTATAATTTTCATTTTTAAAAGACAGTCTTCAATAAATAGAATGAAAGTTCTAAAAAGAAGCTTTTGTGTCTTTTCGGTTTCTGCATTTGGTTATATTTATATTTCATCTTTCAGAGAATGAAGGGGGAAGGTTTTCTTTCTAGAAAGAAAAATCCAAACTACTGACATCTTTAAATAGATTTACACCCAAATTATATGCTACAAACGACTTCGCAAAGAATCATCCACATGGCCTTTTGTATTGGGATCCTTTCTATGATACGGAAACTCCTGTAGGAGGGAGAAAATAATGATTAGTCTTAAGCAAAGCGAAAAGATATTTTCTCAGCTGGAAGCTGTTAATACTTCAGCTGATAGAAACTTGAAAAATAACTCCTCTGTTGTGTGTTTAAAACATAAGTATCCAAGCACTGGAATAATTCACAGACTGGGAAGTCACAGGAGGGAGATGGCAGCCGAGTGGATCTGAGACTGATCGCTTTTCTGCTTATGGGGATGTTGTTCTTTTGCCCTAAGTATGGGAATGACAACTCTTCTGGAGGACACCTGAGTCCTTTGGGCCTTGCTGACTTTCAGTAAATACTGTATTGTCAAGTCATCCAACTGCCTTACATTTTCATGGAACACAGATAATGATTGGAAACATAGGCAGAAAGTTTAGAATACTAAAATAAAACTCTGACATATTTTTAAAGGTACATATATTTTTTTGGGGGGGAGCTAAAGAGATAGCTCAATCAACAAAGTGCTTGCCTTTGCAAGCATGAGAGGCTGACTTTGATCCCAGGAACTGATGGGAAAGAAGTCCTACATGGCGGTGTGTGCTTGTAATCATAACACTTTGGAGGCAGAGACAGGAGGATCCCTGGAACATGCTGGCCAGCCAGTCCCACTAAAAGACTCTAAAAATGTTGATGAGGAAGGCAGAAACCAAGGTTGTCCTTTATTCTCACCTCCCACCCACATCTGCACACACTTGCACACACACACATACACACCATATATATATATATATATATATATATATATATATATATATATATATATATATATATATATATACTGTAAAAGTTAGTGGAAAAATTATAAACAAATAGAAATAGATGACTCTATACGATAATCCTACCAGTGGGCAATAGTCACCCATTAGAGGTCTAGATTATCCTCCCTTCTAATTCACCAGGAATCTTTTAGCATAAAAAGAAATGCTCACACAATGCAGTTTGCAATCTTCTTGGGTGTGCTTTCCCATTCCTTTTGAGGGATAATAAAGAGCGCACTTCAAAATCAGATACAGCAGTTTTGAGCTTCTACTAACCCTATAGACAACATTTTCCCTTCTGTGAAATGATGTGTTTGTTAGGACAGAGATAAAACTTGCAAGGAGTTTGGGTGTTTGGTACATAGTAAATATTCAACAAATGGCAGATGTGGCAAAGGGTTTCTTTCCTCATTTCTACCTTATTGTGGAATCAGGGGACTAAGAGAGGAACATCCTTCTACTTTTGTTTTCACAACTTTGGAAGAGAGGGAAATATGTGGACCTGATCTGATTTTGATGGTCACAAGTAGGGAAATGACAGAAGAAAGCTGAGCCTCATCACAAACTATGGAGGTTTTGGTCCATGTTTAGTTGTTCAGCCTTATGGCTTTTCTGGGGACAAGCCAGTGGAGATGTCTGCCTAGTAACTGGTGAATCACAAATCTGGAGTGATCAGTGCACCAGCATATTGATTTCCTGCCACACATATTCAGGGATGCTGGGGTGGTTTCAGACTCCACTTGCTTGAGTTTAGCAGTGGGTCTATACGCACTGAAAGGGTGGTTAGCAGATCTTCCTACTTTTCTTTGCTTGGTGCCTTCAGTAACTGGGATAATTTCTTTGTTCACATGCAGGAGTGGTGACATGCAACCCATTAGTTGAACAATGTGAGTGGGCTGGGGAAGATTAAAAACTTTTCATTTTGGAAACTTGCAAGTGAACACAAGCTTTGTGAGAACAGTGTAAACGAATCCGTGAATCTACCATACAACTTTAGGCAGATTTTAACATGTGCTAATTTCATTTCTTCTTTCCTAACACTTCCCTTTTTCGCTTCACTGTGACTATAGTTTTCTGAAGCAAAGTTTAGAGAAGCAATTCTACAAATGCTTCAGTAGGTCTCTAAAAGATAAGGCATTTATATAGCACAATGATGGTACCATTCATACTGAAAATTAGCAGGAAGTCTTTAATATCACATACTACTTATTTCAAGTTCAAATGTTCCTAATTATCTTTTATAAAAAAGCTACTGGGAAATCACAACTCAGAAGCCAAGCAAAGCCTATGTGTTGCACTTGTTATTTCTCACAAATTTTAAACTGTTATTTAAAAATAACCCTCCTTCCTCGTTCCCTATTTTAGTTCCATTTAGGGTTTTTTCCTCATTATTTTATTTAAACTAGGGTTTTGACATAAAGCCTCGTGTGTGCCAAACAAATGCTCTACCAGTAAGCTATATTTCCAGCCCTCCTTTTGATAACTTTCTTTTTGTTTTTTTGAGGTAGGGTCTAGGGTCTGGCTTTAGCC
>PVHP010023420.1:0-26613 GCA_004024765.1 Zapus hudsonius
TCTCTCTCTCTCTCTCTCTCTCTCTCTCTCTCTCTCTCTCTCTCTCTCAAATAAATAAATAAATAAAATATTTAAAAAAAAATTAAAAAAAAATTTGTAATTGCTTACGTGGTGTTTCCTTGAAGGATGCCGGCGAGGGGTGCCATCGATATCCTCTGACTCTCCGGCCAAGGCAACGCTGTCCATTCCAACTAATCGTTCTTGGACAGTTTGTCTTGGGTTCAGTACCATGCCATGCGGGCATCCTACCACCTTTCGTGAGTTTCTTCATCAAAGTTCTCAAGTGAGTATTCAGCCTTAATACTCACCCACCACGACTCAGGGAACCGAGCGGAAGAGGGGCGGAAAAATTGTGAGAGCCGTGGTGGGGGAGACGATCCAGAGACATGGCACCCCTCAGTAACAACATACTAGGGCCAGGAGAACTGGGCTGATTACTAGGCTATCCATGGTCCCCTGCCACAAGGACTGATCCAGATGGCCCACGGAAGAGGATATCCAGCTGATTGGGGATGAGGAGGGGGGGCACTGGGAACTGGGGAGAACAACTCATTGTTGGCCCACTAAACAATGCAACTCATTATGGACAATAAAAAAGTTCTCAAGTGAGCGGTTGCGTTCAGAACAGCTCACCGTCTTTCCCTCCCCACACCCCTCCCTCACTTCTCTTCTCTCTTCTTTCTCATTTATCTGTCACAGAATTTCTGGAAGGTAGACATTTACTCATGAGAGTAAAGCTTAAAATGTTTGTCTTATGTATGTTTGATGAGCTCTTCTCCAGCGCGACTGAGACGGGAGAAGCTCTCCATAAACGCCTGTTGAATCCATCCATCCTGGGAGTAGCTCCGGCATCTGAGTGCTAAGACAGACCTTCCATCTGTGGAACTGCCTTCCCGGCCACTTAGCTTTTGGGGGCTGGAGTCTTCCCGTCGCACTTAAATGCATTACCCAACAAGACCGAGAGGGTCACGTTATGTTAAAGAATATGAATTTCAGATCCCGGTATTTCATCAGCTGTGATGAACAGAAACTGTTTACTTTCAGGTTTGCCCCAAGACAAAATGTGCAAGATTTCCAAATGAGGAAAGCTGTGCTTGGTCCTGCTTTTGTTGCTGAAATCTGATTGCTTATTCCTCAGGGACCTTATTTTCCTTATTTTCCAAATGAGATCCCAGCCAACCCTCTTCCATCAAATAACCAATGATGTCACAGTCTTCCCTAGAGAACAAGAAGAGGGTTTTTAAATTCCTCTTCATGAAAATAACTCTTCTTGAAACATACAGGAAGCTGCACACGGTTGTCAGGCTGGTTCTGAGCTTTCCCTCCACCTGAAGCGGGGGTTTTCCAGTCACCTTCATTAGAAACATGAGACTTCCACTCTGCACTGTTTGCTGATGATCCCTTAGGCCCAGAGGGAGAGGTGAGCAGAAATTCTTAAATCAGAGGAGGAAGCTAACTCATTCTGCGGGATGCATCCATGACCCGCCTCATCCCCCTCCTCTCCCAGCTCACCTGGGGTTTCCATAAGCCATCTTTTGTTTTGCTTTGTTTTTCAAGGTAGGGTCTCGCTCTAGCCCAGGCTGACCTGGAACTCACTCTGTAGTCTTGGGCTGGCCTTGAACTCATGGCGAGTTACATTGTTTAGTGGGCCAACAATGAATGAGTTGTTATCCCCAATTCCTCATTGCCCCCCCTCCCCATCCCCAGTCAGAGTAACTGGGGAGTTAACTGTCAGAGTTAACTGGGGATCCTTGTATTTGAAGCTTACACACAAGTAAACTTCATTTCCCGAGTTAGGGTAAATTATGTTTTGAGGAATAAATTTGCCTCTGTGATGATCAGATGATTGACAGCTGAACAGTTCAAAGGTCCACTTCCTGCTCCTATGAAGTTCAACGTGCATTGCCTGACCCCCCCTCCCAGGGCCCCAGTCCCCTGTCGGCTCAGTGAGTTGGGAGGTCACGTCTCCAGGGTTGCTGGTTCCAGGCAAGAGCGTGATAGACAGCTCACCTATTTTAAGCGCCTTCGCCTCTGTTGACAGCTATCAGCCACAAGCAGGTAGACGGCCCCAGCTTACCCACGAGGATTCTGGGAAGAGTAGGAGGGAAAGCCCATGTGACGTTTGTTGTTGTCCTGCTGTGGAAAAATCCACTGAAGTGAACTAGCTTATCCATAGCTGAAAGCTAGGGGCTCCCAGAAAGCTCTCTAGACTAGGAACACACCCTCGTTGATTTGTGCAACTTCTTTCTTCTGAAGACTGTCTGGAACTCATAGACTCATGGCAGAGCCTGATCCACCAGTTTGGACGGCTGTAATTGACAAGGTGGGGAGAAGACACCGCCACCAGCTTAGTGATGCCTCATGGTGGGTCACTGGCTACTCCGTACAATTCCCGGGTGTTAGGGAGCAGGAAGTCTTACCTCTCAGGATTCAAATGCGCCCAGAAGAATTATAATTGGATTTCGCCAATTATATACCGCTTATGCGAAGTCTAAAAAAGGGAGACATACCATCTGACCTGTAAGGCAGAAGAAACCGAATTATAGCCAAGAGCTGCCGAGTAAATCTTTCTTTATCTAATACTGGCGATCTGATGGACTGCTTGTCACGAGTCTTTCAAGCATGTGAGGAAGGAGGTAGCAGCAGTACAGGGCTGAAAAATCAGATTATTAGTTAACATTACTTTGACTAGAGAAGGAAAAGATGGGTGTCATAAATTTCCCTAACTAATATTTATCTCCTAGATTCCAGGCTTTCATTAAGTGCCAACCCCAGGGCCTGGAGTGTGGGATGAGGAGTTCCTGGAGGTGATGGAATCCGAAGGGACATGAAGAGCCCAGCCCCTGTGCTCACCCAGGGTCAGGCTGCAGGGACCTCCGCCTTGGTCCTCTGAGGACCTCCCTTACTCCTACGTCCTACACCATGCCCATGGGGGCTGGATCGGTGAAGTAAGTCATCCTCTGGGCTTTGTCTATAACCACACACAGAGCTTTTGGTTCAAGCTCATAGACTTTAAATACTGGCATTTCTCCAAGGAGGTTTACCCTGTGATCTCAGGCTGTGTCCTGACCTCCCAACGGAAGGGTTCCTGTTCCCATGGCAGCTCCCACCTCCCCATCTTGTCCGGAGGTGGAGATTTGGAGAGTTATGTCCTCCTTCCCTGGTTCCTGTGACTGTCCTCTTTGGTCAGCTGGAGAGACCCCATGGTGATCTTTAGTTCTGGGAAAAAATCTATTGTCCAAAGACTGTGCAAGGCACACACTTCACCCAGCATGCTGCCTTCATCTAGCTAAGGCTGACGCCACTCAATTCCTCCTTCCCGAATTCCTCCTATTATCAAAGAACTAACCAGACTTGTTAAATTCTTCTCTAGGCAAAACCTCTCTCTCTCCTTCCCTCCCTCCCTCTCTCTCTCTGCATTTTTCATAATATATGGACACTAGATTCCTGAATAATACATTTATTGCCCAGTCTTCGTTTTGAGCCAGTCTTAGACTGTGTCCCTACAAATGACAGAACTCCCTGAAAAAATGTAAACCTGGTCAGGAGTCAGGGTTAGAAGTAGAGGCTGTGTACTGGGGAGGAAGGAGAGACGCCCTGGCAGGGAAAGGCTGAGTCACTCTTATTACCTGGACCTGAGCAGCCCAGCTTTAAGAGCAAGGCCTCAGGAATTAAAACAGACATCCTTCCTGAGGGAGAAGCAGTTTTAATTCACCCTCAGAAGAAGAGAGTGGAAAGCTCGTGATGGGCATTTGGGGCCGCTAAGGAGTCGAGCTAAAAAATCAACCATACAACTTTAGTAAAGATTGAGACACACGAGAGTTAATAAATGAGCAAGGCCCAGACTGGAGGGTTTGCTGTGTCCAGCTAGTTTCTGTAACAGATTCCTCCCCACCCCCATAGGCTAAGACTTTCCCTCTGTCTCTCCCGTTGCCTTGTTTGGTATTCAGCATTCCCTAATCTAAAGCCCCGAGGGAGGATCAAGTCAAAACAAAGCCTCGGAATATAAACTGCAGGGTGGGCCTGAGGGCGAGGCCTGCGTGTGCTTGACGAGAGCCGCCAGGTGCAGACAGAGCCCTGGGCGCAGCGATTGTGAGCCAGCCCCTCTCCGGGGGACTTCACCCACAGTCCTGGGTTTCACCCAGTTACAAAGCCAAAGAGTGTAGGACCCAGCCTGGCTGCATATCTGAGAGCTAAGCTTTAATACGCATCCGGATGAGAGCATGGCAGCTCCTGCCTTTGTTCCTAGCACACCTGTGCCCCCCAGGAGGCAGGGGGGATGGATGACAGCCCTAAATCCTGTTTACAAGTGCCAATAGGTTTTACTCCTGCTGGCTGTGTTCCTGTTTACTGAGCCCCCTTTGTGTAAGAGATAAGGCAATGCAACCCATCCCTAGATTGTATATAAGGTTGGATGCTGAAATAAAGTTTTGAGATCTGCTTGGACACTTCTCCCGGCTGCGTGTGATTGTCCAGCCGCTGCGCTCACCTTTCCTCGATGGAGCCAGGTCTCCTGCTGGCCAGAGAGACTGAGGCTCATTTAGCAGGGGGCCAGGGACCCCTGCGGTAAGACATCTGGAGAAGCACCCGACAAAAGAGCTAAACAGTACTTGATCTGTTTGAGAGAAAGTTCCAGGCGGAGGTCTGCTCTGCCGTGGTGTATGTGGGTACAGCCTAGGTGGTGTCTATCATAGGTATTTCATTACATTCTTACCACTATGGTTTTTATAGGAAAGCTGGTCATTAGATCTGTGTTTTAATTCCTGATGATAGATCTTCAAAAAAAAAAAAAAAAGATGGTCCCCTGTCACAAGGACTGATCCAGATGACCCATGGAGGAGGTTATCCAGCGGAGTGGGGAGGGGAGGGCAGCAGGGAATTGGGGAGAACAACTCATTGTTTGCCCACTAAATATTGTAACTTATTATGGACAATAAAAAAAAAGAATCTTTAAACAAGAAATCTCTCCTTTCCCCTTTGTCATTTTATTTCCCTAAAACTGCAATCTGTGAGTCTATCTTTTTGTGCCACAGGAAAGTCCGTTCCCTGACTCGGTCATGCTTCCCAACAAATGGCAGCTTGGGTTGCCCTGCGATCTATTTTCAGATACCGGATTAGAGTTAGGATGTGGGATCTGTACTGTGGGAAAGAAAGATATGCCCTTACCTGGACTGCCACTGTCACCATGGCTACCCCTCATTATCTTGACTTGCATACTTGGAACCTGAAAGAAAGAAGTCCAAACAGCTTCATCTCTAACGTACAGGGGTCAAAACATGTGACACGTCGTTCATGATCTGAGTGAGTTCGAGCCATGCACGAGCCTAGGGCAAAAGCACCTCTGGAATGAGAAGATGCAATTTCACACTGCTCTGTATGATTTATTATTTAAGGAACATGGATCACAGAACTTATCAGCGAAAGAAGGTATGATGATTGTTGGAATGGAAATGACCACGAGAGACCACTCTGAAAGGAAAGGTTTTAATAGGAGGAAAAGCGAGCTGCCGGGCTATTTTCACCAAAGGTGGCAAAAAAGCCTGTGGCAGGTTCAGATCAGGGCTTTTAAGGGGAAAATGTTCAGGTTGGGGCCCAGGTGGTCACATGAGGTTGGGTGGAGGGCTCAGGGGGTCACATGCTCTCAGGATCAGGAAGGATAATCCCTCAGGCCTTTATCTTTGACTCTTGTTGATACTTCTCTTGAGGCTGGTTGGGGAAGAGGATCAGGGTGGAGCCTGAATTCCGACCTTACAATGATAATGCAGTCCAAGGGATTTAAGGAACGGGCCATATGGAATCATTCCCCTGTAGCTTGGGCCGAGTTCGGAACCTTGCCCAGTATCTTGTTGTCTGAGTAACCATCTACAGTGGCGTTCAGTTTCCTTAACTTTCTTTATTAAAAATACCATGCTTAGCCGGGCGTGGTGGCGCACGCCTTTAATCCCAGCACTCGGGAGGCAGAGGTAGGAGGATCACCATGAATTCAAGGCCATCCTGAGACTACGTAGTGAATTCCAGGTCAGCCTGGACTAGAGCGAGACCCTACCTCGAAAAACTGAAAAAAAAAAATACCATGCTTGAAGCTGAATGAAAGTAAGCTTGGTTAGAAGCTACAATATTCCTGGTCTGAAAATATTCTAAAACATATGACGCATAGATACATCTTGCTAGATGTCCAGCCAGTCCCCAGCCTGTGGAGTCATGAGTCCGAGTGGCGGGCCAACAGCAGGATCCCTTATGTAGCAAAAATGACTTTTCTGCTTAAGGTTCAAGAAAGCCATTTTAGTACAAAAGAATGACCAACTAGTTACTTGTAAAGAAGCCATCAAATTCAATCCTGTGAGGTGGTTTATGCTGCACAGCCATCATTGAACCCTGGCGTCTTGCAGAGCACACCGCACCTCAAGTGGAAACTAAGACGGCCGAGTATTTCCATGCATTTTCCAGCTGGACGCTTCTTTGAACTTTGCGGATGTTGAGAATCCTGTCATGACGCAGGGATTGTACAGTTCTAGTTTGGGATCAGAAGTGGACTGGCTGCCTTTTGCACTGGTTTTGATGGTGGCATCGTGCATGGGGCTGGGGGAGACTGTGTCTCACTTTGGAGCTGTGGTGAGAGAGGGCCTTGGTTTCTCTCCAAGGGAGGAACTCAGCCCCAGAACACATATTGGAGGTGGAGCCATGATTGCTGTCACCGGTTCATGGCTTCCTTTCAGGAAGCAAGGTTGCTGGACAGTTCTCCTCCATAGGCGCCAGTGACCAGGAGTCCTTCCAAGTGTCAGGTCAGCAAGACAAAAGGGTGACGCTTTTGTGATCTGGGAAAATAACTTTCTCCTCCTCTCATCCATCATCCATGGAGATAGAGATGATATCTAAATATTTCGCTATTTTATTTTGTTATTTCTTTGTGTGCTAATGTACATGTGATATACATATGAAATGTGTGTGCGCGCGCTGGAGGTCAGAGGACAGCTCAGGGGGTTTCTCCTCTGGTGCAGCCTTCTTTTGAGAAAGGGGGCTCCTTGCTGCTGCTTGAGCGCTTTCAGATCCTCCTGGCTCCGCACCTCACTGCTTTAGGCTTTATGTGGGAATTCAGGTTGTCAGGCTTGCAGGCAAGGTATGTTAACTGCTGAGCAGTCTTCCCAGTACCAAAGGGATAGTTTTGATTTTATCTGATCCGATTTGTTATTCAGTCTTGTTCAATAATAAGACCCGGGAACTTGGGCTTTTTGGAGTGGACAAGAGCCAGCATTTCTACATCAAAGCTCGGGTTGCATGAAGACACTCAAGGCACTTGCCAGGATTCCAGATCTCCTTTGTACAAGGGTTAGATATTGTGGGACTGGTGTGTGTGTGTGTGTGTGTGTGTGTGTGTGAGAGAGAGAGAGAGAGAGAGAGAGAGAGGGTTGGCACAGCGTGTAGTAGGTACACATGTATTGTGTGTGTGCGCTGGTACAGTATGTGTGAGTACATATGCATGTGTGTGTGTGTGTGTGTCATGGTTTGATCCATGTGTCCCCCACAAACAATTGAATGTGTTCTGATAGACTGATCCTCAGCTGATGGCAGTTTGGGTTTTACAACCTCGATGAAGCTGTGTTGTTGGGGGCGGGCTTATGGGGTTATAAGCCAGCTTCCCCTGGCCAGAGTTTGGCACACCTTCCTGCAGCTGTTTGCAGTGCTGTGGCGGAGGTGATGTCCAGCCCTCTGCTCATGCCATCGTTTTCCCTGCCAGGATGGAGTCTCCCCTCGAGTCCATAGCCAAATAAACCCATTCCTCCACAAGCCACTTTTGTTTGGGTTCTTTCTGGGCAGCAACTAGAAAGCTGACTGCAACAGTGTGTGTTGGCACACACAGTGTGTGTTCTTAATCATTTTCCACCTTACTTTGGAGGCAGGGTGTCTCGCTGGGCCTGGAGCTCACTGATGCTCCAGCTTCGACTGCCCAGTGCTAGGGTGATGCGCACAGCACCTCCATGCCCGGCGTTTCGCGTGGGTTCTGGGGATCCAGGTCATCGTGCTGTGCAGCAAAGGCTTTTTACCAACTGAGCCGTCTCCCTACAAATCTAAATTTTAGTAAGCACATCAAGTGTTTCCAACGCACATAGTAACTGAGAAGAGCTAATACCTGAAGAAAGAATTCCTATTTTGCGTTTGCCTATCCTGCCAAAGAACGCATTCCACTCAGTATGGTGTCACCACATGTGCTCACCAACAATGTCACTGTGTGTCATGCTCGTGGGTTCCAACAGCAAGGACAACCCTAGTTCCATGACATCCGGTGTCAGCGGGTCAGATCTCAGCATGAAGGTGCGACTCTCCTGCCTCGGATGGGGTCATCTAGAAGGTTCTCCTCCTTGTGCATGGTACTGGTCATCACTGTCGTCTCTTCTGAGATAGCGTCACAGTGTGGTGGCGGGGCCCCAAAGTGAGTGTAGCAACCTGCAACATGACATCACCTTTCCAGACTGTATCAGTCAAGGTCACAGCAAAGATCTGCCCAGGTTCATGGACTCTCAAGGTCACACAAGAAACCACGTGGAATGACTATATTTAGAAAATAAAATCTTCCATGGAGACCAATTGTTGAATTGAAAGCCGTCAAAAACTTAAAAGCATAATTAGAAGCTCCACATGGTTGAAAACACAACAGCATATTTTTCTTGTAAATGAAAGTGATCAAATATTTTTCACCGAAATGAATTACATTCCATGACTCTCCAGAAGCTCACAAATGACATCTGTGATGTGTTTTGTCAATCTCCAAGAAACACGATGACAGGATACACGACATGTTGGAAGACTGTTACACATCATTGTGTCTAAAGGGAGAAAGTGTTTTAATAAGTGGCAGGAGAGGTAAAATTTCAGAATCCAATAAATTATGGCCTAAATTCTCAAAGTCCAAAGCAAAACGTACAAATAATATATTAAAGGTGGGCTTGTTGCCTTCCCTTCGTATGTCTATGGCTGACCTCGCTGAGCATCTGGTCGGTACCTGAAATCCTTGTCAACAAAATGCTCTAGGCAGTTACCACCAGTTATTCTCAGCTGCATATGAATTAACATTTATTCCATATTTATAAACTAAAAGTAGAGTCTCCTAGTTCCAACACAGCTTCAATTAAAAGATATCATGCCACACTAACGTGATCATTATTTTTGTAAAAGTTGGCAAATCAAACCAGCATGTTGCAACATGCATGGTTTAGTTTGCCTTATATCAAAGAAAAAAATATTTTTTTCAAGGTAGGGTCTTGCTCTAGCCCAGGCTGACCTGGAATTCACTCTGTAGTCTCAGGCTGGCCTCGAACTCACAGCGACCCTCCTACCTCTGCCTCCCGAGGGTTGGGATTAAAGGCATGTGCCACCACTCCCAGCCTTGATGTATTTTTCATTATGATATATATATATATATGTATATATATATATATATATATATATATAGGGTCTCACACTATCACACTAGCTCAGGCTGACCTGGAATTCACTCGGTAGTTTCAGGTTGACCTCAAACTCATGATAATCCTCCTGCCTCTGTCTTCCGAGTGCTGGGATCAAAGGAGTGCACCATTATGCCCGGTTTCATTATGAATTCTTTTTGAGGAACTAGCACGTGCAGTTCTTTCTAAAATAAGGAACATGAGAGCTCCATTCTACTCTTCCTCGCTCAGATCACCCCTAGAAAGTGCATCCAGAGGTGAGCGCTACAGAGGAAAGGAATATTACAGAATTAGGACATTATTCTGGATTTGTGATCCCTAGGAAAGAGAATGTAGCATATTTCACACAATTTTAAGTTGTAATTTGTGCAAAGCATTGTGTTAAGAATTTTAGTTTTATAGCAAATTAAATCTTACACGAATGCTGTAGGTTAGGCATCGTTTTGACCATTTTACATGTGAGGATACTGAATTGCAGTGTTGAAATAATTTTTCCCCAAAATATGCTCCTAATGAATAGAAAAGCCAGGACTCTAACATAAGTCATGTTGCAGTCAGCTTTCTAGTTGCTGCGCAGAAAGAACCCAAGCAAAAGCGGCTTGTGGAGGAATGGGTTTATTTGGCTTATGGACTCGAGGGGAGACTCCATCCTGGCAGGGAAAACGATGGCATGAGCAGAGGGTGGACATCACCTCCGCCACAGCACTGCAAACAGCGGCAGGAAGGTGTGCCAAATACTGGCAAGGGGGAGCTGGCTTAGAACCCCATAAGCCCACCCCCGACAACACAGCTCCATCGAGGTTGTAAAACCCAAACTGCCATCAGCTGAGGATCGATCTATCAGAACACATTCATTTGTTTGTGGGGGACACCTGGATCAAACCATGACAAGTCAACTTGGCCTAAAGCATCTCTGTAACATCTCTGATAATGGTTCACAAAATTCTAGTGTTTTTAGACATCATATGAGAAGCTTACGTAAATGGGCAGTTTTTCAGGCCGGGATATTCTGGAACAGCAGGAAATTGGAAACCTAAGTAGGTTTTTACGTGAGCTGCACAATATGAATATGGATGTTTGTGTTATTTTTATTCTACACTCTTGATGTGGTTGTTTTAATCAGAAATATATTCCAAGCTGGTTAGCTAACGTGTAGGCAAAATGCTATATAAATTCAATTATATTTATCTCATATAAACACCAGACATTTTGATAATTTTCCTAATGAATGTTCTACTTGGACATTTCTTTATGAAATTCGTGGCTCTATTTTAACATTGCAGTGACCAAGTACCTGGCAGAAATAACTTCAGGGAGGAAAGGTTGACTTTGCAAGAGAGAGAAAGAGACAAAAAGAGAGAGAAAGGAGAGAAAGAGAGAGATACCCTTAAGAGTATGGACAAGATACCCTTAAGTATCTCCCCCAGGGACCCACTTTCTTCAGCTCGGTTTTACCCCCTAAAGTTTCCAGAACCTCTCAAAATAGCAACCTCAGCTGGGGAGCAAGTATTCCAAGCATGAGCCTGGGGAGAGTTCATGTTCCGACACAACAGTGGTTTCCTTATATGTGGATTTTTTGGAGGCTCTTGTTCTTGTGCACAAATACTGCTGACTTAGTAGTAAGTTTCTGTTCCCTTGGGAGCTGGACCCAGACCTCGAGTCCTCAGCGAGCTGTGTTCCCTGCAGGCTCAGGGTCTCCTAGCCTTGCTACTGGGATGTGTTGCTCTTGTCCCTGGAGCCTTCGAGCCAGGCTGGAGACATGGCAGGAGCGTTCACTAATGTCTGAGATCTGTGTTTAAAGAGACTGTCGTAGTCAGCCACCACTGGGATGAATCTCCAAACCAGGCACGATTTGGGTAGGAAAATATTTATTGAAGGAACAGACCCAGGGGAAGTTAAGGAAAGGCTGGCCCCCTTTCACAGAAGCAAGCAGAGAGAGAGGCAGAAGCCCACCACCTGCACCAAGCAAGCACACTATCACACACTGTGAATCCCAAAATGCAGATCTCCAGACCAGGGTTCCGGCTCTTCTTCTGCATATCGATCCTTAGTATTTTCCATCCAAATTAGAAAGGGTCAGTCCCCAGGAGGCCGGGCCAAAGTGGCACTTCCTCCAGCCAGAAGCCTGGAGACAATTAATAATTTTAATAAATCCTTAATTCTTTTGGGGGACATTATTCAAACTACCACAGAGACCATGCAATGAAAGCCCATAGCCTCACCTACAGCCCACTGATAGACGCGCCTGAACCACCACCTCCACCACCAGCAACAACACCCTACAAAGTGGCGCGTATAGCCAAGCTGTTTAGGTCAGGACTTTGAATTACAAGAAGCACCTTAGATGGTTCTGACTTGAGACCTGCTGTGAGAACTTGCATCTTCTTTGTTTAAATGGAGAACCATTGAACCTCCAGGAGTAGGGTTTGGAGTATTTCAATGACTGGATGAACGGCCAGCAATTCCTTCAAAGAAAAAAGGAAAGAAGTCCCTGATAGTCCTAAGAGTCAACCAATTTTAGAAGCAGATTTTTATTAACATCATTTTCCCTCTCATTAATAAAAAGGAAGAAATCTTTGTGATTCTCCCTGTTAAATAGCATTTTCTGAGAATGGTTCTGATCCGATCAGTGCTGAGCACTTCCGTCTTTGCTGGAATGATCTTTGTGAAGTCACGGACTTTCACCAGCAAGCATAGTTAAGTGCTTTAAAATTAAACAAACAAACAAATAATTTTTCTACCTGAAAGTGGAATCAGGAAGTAGATTTGCCTGGTGGAAAAGAAATGAATGTCATGAAAATGCTATGTTTATGTCCTTATTATTGTTTGTACTTGAAATATGTTAAGAATGACCTTTCAAGGACAGACTAGGAAAAAAAAATCATTGTCAAACATTGTTTTCGTAAAATTTCTCATGATGAAAAAAGTGAATGTGTTTTGGAGTCAATCTGATAGCAGTGGATAAATATCAATTCTTGAAATATTTAGGTTTCTTCCATCATACCTGCAGGAGAAATGCAGGGCAAACGTGCCTTACACACACTGGGAACAGATTAAAATGTTTGTTTGGACACTTTTTGACTCGTATAGAAGAAGTGGAGAGAATATTGCATATGACAAATTTGATAGGCGCATACTAATGATGCTATGAGACATTGTATCAAATTTCTGACTATAAAATAATAGAGAGGCTTATGAATTGAGACTTTAATAAGGATGAAGGAAGATGTTAGCATGAAAAACAGAATCACTAAGGAAACATTCATTTAACTGTAAGAAAAATGAGCAAGGAGGTCATTTCTTGGGGCTGAGTCTTTATACCAAAGAAGAATATGGATTAGGAGATACATAGACAGATAGTAGGGATTGGAAAACTTAATCTGGCCCCTTGCTCTTCATAGGCTAAGAGTAGGTTCCACTGGATCTATAGAAACCATTTGCAGGGCTGGGGAGGTGGCTCAGTGGTTAAAGGTCCTTGTTTTCAAGGCCTGATGACCCGGATTTGATTCCCCAGTACTCACGGAAAGCCAGATGCACTAAATGGCCCATGCATCTGGAGTTCATTTGCAGAGGCTAGAGGCCCTGGCACACTCATTTTCTCTCTCTTTTTCTCTCTGTTTGCAAATAAATTTAAAGCAAAACAAAACCATCTTGTTGCCGGGACAAACCCCCTGGCCACGTTTGGGTTTTTCTTTTTCCTTTCAGGTTTTTTGTTCTTGCCATTGGATGGTGTGTCTATTAGAAACTTGGTCTTCAAATGGTGTTGATAGAGGGTGTTTATGGAAAGGACCCATTCTGCCATGGAAGCTTGATTCTTCATAGCCAACGTCGGTCTCAAAGGCTGTGGTGGACAGACAGGAGCTCAAGAGCTCACCACGGCTTACCATTTCACAGCTGGCAAAGCCGAGGAAGAGAAGAGGTCGCGTGACTGGTTCATGCAGATTGGCAGGTGCTGGATCTGAGCCCGAGCTCGTCCATCTCAGTTCTTTCCGTTTTAGGGTTTATTTGATCGGAACTTTCAACTTGAGAATGCTGGATAAACAGCCGGAAGCATTGATCCAGAGCTACCTTGTCGCCTTTAGTCAGATTCCACAAATGACATCTTATAAAACGAGTTGCAATCACAGTTATGATGCTGACCTAGATGTCATCCAGACACATCGTCACAAAGATGGCTTATGCTCGTCTACATTTCCCATGGTCCTTGTCATGGCTTTGTTGTCAACTTGATCGTTTTAGTCATCTTGGGTGGGTCTCTGATGTTCACAGGAAGGCAGCTCTCTCAGTAGGAGGCAGGGTGTAAGGAGGCTCAGGGGACCTAGAAACAAGCATCCCTTGCTGGGAGGGCAGTGCAGGCGGGAACTTCCAGAGACTCAGGGAGTCACATGTCTGGGAAGATGTTGTAAGGACCCCTAAGGCTAAGAAGGAAGGAAATCTCTCTCTTCCTCCTGCCTGTTTGCTGTTCTGTGTGTATGGTGTTGGTGATGGTCTCTCCTCTCTCTCTCTCTCTCTCTCTCTCTCTCTCTCTGGACCTGTGAGGGGGCCAGCCTCTTTCTCCATTATGTATCTTCCCCTGGATCTGTAACTTCAGTAAATATTTTCCTCCCATAAACTGTGCCTGGTGTGGAGGTTCATCCCAGTGACACATAAACTGACTAGGACAGTCCTCTTGCTCAATCTGCCCTCTAAGCACTCCATCGATCTAGTCTCTGTTTCTGGAATTTTGTTATTTTACATTATATAAATGGAATTATATAGTAGGTGACCTTAGCACAATGCTCTAAAATGTATCTATAGTCATCTAGATTTTGTTTGTACCAAGAATTTATTTTTTGTTGCTGCCGAGTAATATAATATGTATCAAGGCTTTTTTCATGGACTAATTCTGTTCTAATCTTGGAAATATGAGTTCTTTCTACTTTTAGACTTAAGGAACATAATTATATAAGGAGAGAATTTGGTGTCAACAATCTTATTTAATTTGGGGAGACTCAGGAAGGTCGTTATAAAGATAGCAGGAACCCACGTGGTATAGCGTGTCTTGCTCTCTCCTGTTTTGTTTGTGATGAGAGAGAGAGAGAGAGAGAGAGAGAGGGGGGGGGGGCTTCAGACGATTCCTCCGCACTTCAGCAAATCTGTCCCGAGGGGATGGTCAGGAGGGAATCTGCTAACATAGATGCCCTTGGCAAACAGTGCTTCTGCTCTGGACACCTTGTACACCAGTGCAGAGACATAGGAGCTGTTCTTTGAACTGGGAGGTTGGTGTTTCCTCAGGCTGTCGGTGCAGGACACGATGCTGCCTCACACTTGGCAATGGTGTTGTTCTTATGACGGGCTGCTGAGCAGTGAGGTTCAGTGCCGTCGATGTACCAACTTCCCCCAGCTTTATGAGGGCAGAAGCCCTTGTAAGTTGAGGAGCATCTGTACCCAGGCTCTGTGAGGGAGCCTCCCCAGGGCACTGGGTCTCCATGTGTCACAGAGGAGACTTGCTGATGCCAAGTGTAATTACTGAGAGTGGAGCCCGGCCAGGAGACACGAATTAGCACCTGTCCACGCTAAATGTGCTCTGGGTTTTTAATGACCTGGAATAATGGAGGTTTGTCGCCTACTAAACCCTAAAGTTAGATTCATTAAGAAGGTAGACTTTCGGAGCCAGGCGTGGTGGCGCACGCCTTTAATCCCAGCACTCTGGGAGGCAGAGGTAGGAGTTCAAGGCCACCCTGAGACTACAGAGTGAATTCCAGGTTAGCCTGGACTAGAGAGAGACCCTACCTCGAACAACCAAATAAATAAATAAATAAACAAACAAATAAATAAATAGAAGGTAGACTTTCCTAGGTGAAATCTATGCCTGAATCCTTGCAAGCTTTCAAACTGTCAGTGAGGAAACGGGGTTCACAGAGCCGTACCTACAAACTCATCCATGGGTTCTCATCACTTGACGACTCCAGGAACATTCTAGAGAAAGGGAGAACTAGCCTCCAGACGTGTGTGACTGACAGATCGGGAGGAAGGAAAGCATGAGTATTTGAAGATTTATTTGATAAAATAGTAAAGATTTGGCCAACATAGAGCTCATCAAGGGAGGAATAGAAGGTAGTAAATGAAGTCTGATAAATAACCTTTAGAAAACATTGCTTTTAGAAAATATTTTCATTTATTTCCTTGCAAGCAGAGAGAGAGAGACAGAGAGAGAATGGGTGCATCTGGGCCTCTGGCCACTGCAAACAAACTCCAGGTGCATGTGCCACTGTGAACATCTGGCTTTATGTGGGGACTGGGGAATCGAACTTGGGCCATCAGGCTTTGCATGCTAGTGCCTTAACCGCTGAGCCGTCTCTCTATCCCTCATAAACACGTCTTTGTTTGTGGGTGTGGGTGTGTTTTTGAGGGAGGGTCTCGCCCTAGCCCAGGCTGACTTGGAAGTTACTCCGGAGTCCCAGGTTAACCTGGGCTCATGGGGATCTTTCTATCTCTGCCTCCCAAGTGCCGGGACTAAAGGTGTGCGCCACCAGGCCCAACCATAGTAAATGCTGCTTAATGTCAACTGAGGTGCATTTACCCAGAGCCTCAGCTTGCTAGAAGCCAGAATGTAAGGACGCCTGATTTTGGGGGAGAGCGTGGGTGGCAACAGAGGCTCTCAGGGCCGAGCTGGAAAACAAATCTCCTCACGTAAATGTTCATCGTCACAGTGTCCGTGTGAATTTGAGGTCGTCAGTAATTTAACGCATTTATTTTCCCTTCTTTTGCCTCAAATGGATTTTTCCTCCCTGTGTTGTAAAACCCACTGTGAAGCTGAGGGGGTAATCAGACTGGCATTTAAAATGAAGTTTGGAGAGTCATTTTGGTTACTTCTGAGGTCAGAAATAATATGTTGTTCTCGGTATCTCTTTCGGCCCTGGTTTCAGCTAGCGACCCCCGAAGGGGGCTGGCTGTGGGCTTGACCCATAAAGACCTTGACAGGATTCTTATGGAATTCTCCCCATTTCTGACATTCCTCACTGGGAGGCTGATGAGGGCACCAGGGGGTTGTTTCCGCAGGATTCGTTCCACAAGACACACTTAGTGCCACCATTTGATCCGACTTCACTCCAGAGGACCCCACCTCCAGGGCAGAAGGTCGCTTGAGTGCCTCTGCCTTCAGACTTCACAACAAAGCCCACTTATTGGCTAAAGTGCCCAGTGAACTCCGTGTTCCCCGGAGGCGAAGCCAGTGGCCAGGTGAGGTAGGTGCGGAGGGAGAAGGGCCCGCAGAGTGTGCAGAGTGACCGGCCAGCCCAGCCCTGCTCGGGCTCAGGGAGGGGGTCGGACCTGCCAGGGCTTGTGTGTGGAGATGCCAGCGAGTGGTTCAGGCTGCTTTGAGTTGTGAGTGTCTTAGAAGAATGGCAGATCCTCCCTCCCACACCACAGCAAGAACGGTTCACGTTTTGATGATACAGCATTCTTTCGTGTGGACAAGAAACAGAACGAAGCAGTGTCCACCCGAGGTGACCAGTGTGGCAGGAGAGAAAGACAGAAAAATCAGATAATATGCACTTTCCTAAGGGCGCCTCCAGCAAGGATGGTGACACAAGTGAACTGCGCTTCTTGAGGACCAGGGCGTTGGCTGCCTTGGGTTTCCTGTCTCTGTCCTCCTGGTGATGCTAATCTACAAGATGCCCCTCATCAACTCACCTTGCAAGTCCATTTACAAAAGGAATTTCTTTAAGATGTGAAAAATAAGTAAACTAGTTCACGGTTGCTTAATTTTTAAACTTTATTGTTCATAATGAGTTACATTGTTTAGTGGGCCAACCATGAGTTGTTATCCCCAATAGTGACTTGTTTCTAGAAGAAACTGATGGAAAAACGTGTTTATTGAGGCTTGTAACTTTTGGATAAAAGTGAGTTAAATTTTCCTTGGCACTTGGTGGGTTTCTTCTGAGGCTGAAAGTCCATGGCCCATCACTCCATGGACATCCTGGGAAGCAGTAGGTTGACTTTGGAGTGACCTTCATTTGAACTTGAATTTCAAAGGCAGGTGGATTAGGTAGCTTAGGCTAGGAACACACCAGCTCAAAGCCAGAGCTTTAGGGCTTTGGTTGCAAGCAAATAGAACACAGAGGAAGGCTTCTGGGAATCATCTGCTTCTGGCAAAGCTCGGGCCCCAGGCAGATTGCAGTGGCTCTTTCCAGATGTGTCTGATTCTGATGGATCCTGCAACCAGGTCCCTTCCTAGCTTACTGTCTCCCACCTTGGAGAAAAAGAACAATGGTCTCGATCCTGTTCTTGACAAAGAGTCTACACGACTCTGAAACAAAACGATCGAAGGCTTTACCATGGCCCTAACGCTGTTCTATTGTGAGATGACTCATCAGAGGCTCGCACTGCCTCTGTGGGCATCATCAGCCATGTTCAACTTTCCCTAGGTTTTCTTAGCATATGCACAGCTCTTCCAAAGGTCCTGACGTCGGTTAGAGTAACCCACATGCTTTATGGTGTGTCAGTAGTTGAGAGGGGCTAAGCCCTTGTGGATAAGATGGACGGATGGACGGATGCTCGTATGTAGGGAAAAAGTAAAAGCAAACAGCCCAGACCTACAGAACTATTTATCAGTCAGTCTCTCAGTGGCTGGTTTCATCTGCTGGCAGCATCCAAAGGCATTCTGGGAAGAATGGCCTTTCTGATGGCTGTGGGAAGGAGGACTGTGTGGTGATAAGAAAAACTATGAGAAAGGAACGACTAATTAACTCATCCCATAGAATATAGACCAATAAAGGATGGACGAGGCCAATAATATGTTACTATTGTCCTAAGCTAAAATTACCCCTCCCTTCCATCCTTTCTCCCTCCCTCCCTCCTTCCCTCCTTCCTTTCTTCTTTCCGTTTTAGGGATCAAACCTACAATATTTCACCTGCTGGGCAAGCACTCCACCCTTGAACTATGTCATTTCTATTTTTTATAAATCTCAAACTACCACCAAGACCAATTCTATATTATTATTTTAAACAATATTTATTTATTTATTTTGGAGAAAAAGAGAGAGAGAATGGGCTAATCCAATACATTCATTTTTTTAAAAATACCAATTCATGGGCTGGAGATATGGCTCAGTGGTTAAGGTACTTGTTTCCAGTGCCTAAGGCCCCCGGTTCAATTCCCCAGTACCCACATAGGCCAGATCCACAAGGTGGTGGCCTTGGTGTTCTCTCTCTCTCTCTCTCTCTCTCTCTCTCTCTCTCTCTCTCTCTCTCATCATCTATCTCCTGTATCTCTGCTTGAAAATGAATAAATAAAATATTTTTTAAAAATACCAATTCATTCTATTGGTTCTGTTCTAGAGAACCCTGTCTAACACACCCCAGATCACTTAAAAATAAATATAGTCCTTAAAATGAAAAGCAATGACTATGTACTACCTACACTCAGCTCATGTATTGCTTCTGGAACTCTAAAGGTGTTCTGAGACTCAGCTTTAGAAAGTGTTAGTGTGTATTTAAAATTGATTTTTAATGGGGCCTTAATTCAGTGCCTCTGACTTCATTCCACTTCCTTAAGGTATAGAAATATGGGTGAGCCAAGCATTCTGGGTACTTAAATGCACCTCAGGGATTTGAGAGAGACAAGCATTCTGGGTAATTAAATGTACCTCAGGGAGCTGAGATGATTAGGAAAGATTGTGGAGACCATGGCTGTTATGTAGAGGAGTAGAAACTTATCTCTAGGTTACAAGGCCAGACCAGGGTACAAGAAACATCTAGAATCGTATGTAATGCTTAGGGCATTTTTATACATGTATATTTGGAGTGTTCATAAAATGTTAATGACTACTGCTCTTGGTGCTGGGAATTATTTTGGCTTTCAAGTAGAGGAACTGAACCATTTAACAAGGAATGAAAGAAAGCCAACATTGATTTTCTTCACTTGTTTTCTTTTTTTTTTAATTTATTTTTCTTTTTTTAATATATATTTATTGTC
The DNA here is from genome assembly GCA_004024765.1 of Zapus hudsonius. Taxonomy (NCBI): domain Eukaryota; kingdom Metazoa; phylum Chordata; class Mammalia; order Rodentia; family Dipodidae; genus Zapus; species Zapus hudsonius. The sequence continues at coordinate 19,402 of PVHP010023420.1, forward strand.
CATAATGAGTTACATTATTTAGTGGGCAAACCATGCGTTGTTATCCCGAATTCCCCAATTCCCCCCCTCCCCATCCCTGATCAGTTGTATATCCTCCTCCGTGGGCTGTCTGGATTAGTCCTTGTGGCAGGGGATCCTGGATATCCTAGTACTCATCCCGGTCTTCCTGGCCCAAGTGTGTTGTTACTGAGGGGTGCCATGTTTCACTTGTTTTCTGAGTCCCATTCATGTTGAGTAAAAGTTAGGCAATGAAAATCTTATTCAAATAACTCCAGAGTTTTTGTGTGGTGTACATTTTATGTTGGAAGACAAAGGATGGAGAGAAAAGGTAATAAAACGAGGGACTTTGCATTATTGGGGAGCTGCTGATTTTGTTACAGGACATTTGGGAAGAGATGACCTCTATTCCTTGAGTTGGAAGATTAATAAAGTTCTTGCCTGTGTGGAGCGCCTTCGTGCTCCAAGGGTGAGGAGAGGGTTCAATGAGGAGCCGGATGAGTCACACACTGTTCTGGGTGCCTTTGTAGGGTCTTTCCCAGCTCCACACTTGCTCCTACTGAGTAAACGAGGGCTTCTGGACTCATTACCAAATGTTTACCGCACATCTATTAAGATTGTGGCTGATGGGTATTAACATTATGAAGAAGAAAAAAGTTTTAATACTTGTCCTCCAGCCAGTGGTGCCCTTGGAAAGAATGAGAGAGAGAGAGAGAGAGAGAGAGAGAGAGAGAGAGAGAGAGAGAGAGAGAGAGAGAGAGAGAGAGAGAGAGAGAGAGGTGCACCAGGGCCTCTGGCTGCTGCAAAGGAACTCCAGATGCATGCACCACTTTGTGCTTCTGGCTTTATGTGGCTCTGGGGAATCAAACCTGGGTCATTAGGCTTTGCAGGCAAGAGCCTTCACTGCTGAGCCATCTCACCAGTTCCTAGCGGTGCTCTTTTGGGGGAAGGCTGTGGACCTTTGGGACGGTGGCCTGTCAGCAGTGGAGCACTGGGGTGACCCTTGAAGGTGGCCTCCACTTCTGCTCCAGACAGAACAGAGCTCTCTGCGTCCCCATCACCAACGTGCTTGTCCCACCCTCTCTATGAAGTTGCGTCTCTGCTGTTTGGTTACCGTGGAGGGTGTAAAAGTAATTAATACATTCTCAAAAGGCAAGTGAGGAGAACATTGCTTTCTTCCTGCATCTGCTGACGTCACAGTCCCATTGTCCTCTCTCCCCTCAGACTACTGTCCCTCGGTGTCTTCTGCACGCCCTCCATTCTGGCTTCTGAATCTCTAAACGTAGTCCTGAGGATGGTCCCTGGGCTTGTTTACAGCTCATACTTAGCTTTATAAAGATGCTCTCATCCTTCAATATGTTTTTTTAATTTATGAGAGAGAGAGAGAGAGAGAGAGAGAGAGAGAGAGAGAGAGAGAGAGAGAGAGAGAGAGAATGGGTGCACCAGGACCTCCAGCCACCCCAATGTTCCCTTGTGCACCTGGCTTTACATGGGTGCTGGGGGCTTGAACCTGGGTCCTGAGGCTTTGCAGGCAAGTGCCTCAACCACTGTGCCCCGTCTCCAGCCCTCCAATAAGGTTTGACACACTTCTCCCTCTCTTCTAAGTCTCAGATCTGCGAATACATCTCACACTGGGCCCGCTTGGCGCTGGCTCCTCCCACTTAAACAGCCCTCAGGTCTGTGCCATCTTGAACGCCAACTCATCCACCTGGGTGCCCCTGCCACACCCCAGCAGTCATTCCCTGATTTCCTCTTTGAAACCAATCACTTACAGCTTGCTTTTGCTCTTGTGCAGGGTTCCCTGGCATGCTTCCAGCACATTCTGCTGTGCCTGTCCATCTGATTGATGGCTCTCTGCCATTTCTGGCCCTGGGGCACCACGAGTTTGGGCCACGTCTCAGCTCTAAGGTACAGAGGAACTCTCTAAATGGAGCAGGAGACCGCTGGGATTCTAAGATAAATACTCCTATTATTATTTCATGGCATGGTGATAAATTAGAACCATTGGCCTTCGAGATTATTGAAAATTTAATAGGATGCTAATATTTGGATGATGAATTCTTGTAGTAAAGGTGTTGTGATGTCACAGAGGATATACCGCCTTGACGAGATTTGCCAGTCTGTCATGGGCCACACGGGATCTTAATGGCATTGTCTGCCGTCCACCATCCCCCCCAGTGTGCCCGTCTGCTCAGGCTGTGGACAGGGCAGAGAACAGCCCGTGACCTCAGAGCACCTTTGCTGAGCCCTGTTAATGGGATGGTAGGGTGAGGGGAGGATGCACTGAGGGGAAGTGCAAACCTCGGTGTTTCAGGAGCGACACCCTCATCCATCCCTACATCTCATCCCTTGCTCCGCCTGGCAAAATCGCACTCCAGCCTGCCTGGTCTCCCAACCCCACCAGCAGCTCTCTGGGATCTTCCCTCCCCTCACTCCTTCCCACCTTGACCCTGTCCTACAGCTCAGTAGCCATAGCAGGAATCAAACGGTCGCTACTGTCTTTTCCTTCTGTGAAAGCCTTTGATGACTTCCTCTTGAACTCAGGATGAAATCTGCATTCTTTGTGCGTCTAGCCAAGACATGAAGGAGCCAAAGCTATGCACTCTCCCTTTAGCTCTTTGCACGCCAGCCGCTTTTCTAGAACATTCCAATTTCTTTCTACTCCATGCCTCACGGTTCTCACTTTCCATCCAGAGTTCTCACAGTCTCTCTAGCCATTTAATTCCTACCAGTCCTCCAAAAACATCCTTCAATGTCACGTCCTTGATGTGACATTCCAAGATTACCTAAACTGTCATTCTCTATTGAGTCCTTCTTAGCATTCATAATTCTATATTTATTTGTGTAATAACTGCCCATCTGTGAGCCACCAGGGCAGGAGAAGAATACACTTTATTGTTACTACCAAATGGTTAGCATGTAGTTGGATGGCAATGTTTGTTGGAATACAAGTAATGTGATTTTTATTATAAAATTTATTTAGTTTTGGTAAGTATGTATGCATGGATGTGTGTATGATGTCAATTATCATGTGTACATTTTTAGAGGGGTACCAAATTTATTATTGGGGGAATTTATCACATATATCCTTTTATAAAGACATTCTTTTTTTTTTTTTTTTTTTTTTTGGTTTTTCGAGGTAAGGTCTTGCTCTAGCCCAGGCTGACCTGGAATTCACTTTGTAGTCTCAGGGTGGCCTTGAACTCATGGTGATCCTCCTACCTCTGCCTCCCGAGTGCTGGGATTAAAGGCGTGCAGCACCACGCCCGGCTATAAAGACATTCTTGGGGCTGGGGAGATGATTCCGAGGTTAACAGGACTTGCTGCCTGACTAGGTTCAGTTCCCAGGGCCCCCATCTTTGATCCCAACTTTCCTATGACAATGGGAGGCAGAGCCAGGAGAATCCAAAGGGCTTGGGCTGCTGTCTGTCTGACGTCTGCTCCTAGCCTGGCAGTAGGTTGGCAGCAGCAAGACACCCTGCCTCAAAGAAGGTTCCGGAAGATGCCTCAAAGTCGTCCTCTGACCTCCACCCCCTCACCCCCACACACACCACACATAAATAAACAATAAATAAATGAAATACATTCTTAGTATTACAGATAATACACTCTAGTAGGATTTATAATAGATTTGAAAATGCTCATCACTTTGACATTGAAATTTTAATATCGATGTTTTTAATCACAAAAAGTAATGCCTGTAAAATTAGCATCTTGAACCAGCAGACTCTTGGGGTATGTACCCATATTTACTTTTAAATGTACTATCTATTTAAAATATACTTGGTGTTTAAAAAAGAGTTTCTCTGCCTTTGTTTATTGTTATATAATGTCAGTAAAGATAATTATATAGTTGCTATCATTGCTTCAATTTAGCAATTAAAATATCCTGTCTCCGGTAACAATCCAAAGTATTCTTGATTAAAGGTGTCCCTGTCCCCTCCCCGTCCCACAGGCAGTTAGCTCCAGGCAGGACGAAGGGCAGGAAGGTAATAACCTTCCCTCTCCTTTCCAGGTTAGGGTTCCACACATCCGTTTTGCCTGGGGAGGTGTCTTTGGTTGTTGTTTTCAGCTTCACTGGGATTGATATGGTCTAGGGAGGAATGGCAGAGCCAGCAGAAATCAGAGGGGTGGGAAAGCCCTTACTGATGGGCTGTTGTTAGGGTTTGTTCCTCTTTGTCTAGGGCTGGGCAGGTGGATAATGAGGACTGAGAAGTTTTGAATGCACCCCCTCTGTCATGGTTTGATCCAGGTGTCCCCCACAAACAAATGAATGTGTTCTCAATGATCCATCCTCAGCTGATGGCAGTTAGGGAATTACAACCTCACTAGAGCTGTGTTGTTGGGGCGGGTTTATGGGGGTTATAAGCCAGCTTCCCCTTGCCAGTATTTGGCACACCTTCCTGCCGCTGTTTGCAGTGCTGTGGCAGAGGTGATGTCCATCTTCTGCTCATGCCATCGTTTTCCCTGCCAGAATGGAGTCTCCCCTCGAGTCCATAAGCCAAATAAACCCATTCCTCCATAAGCCTCTTTTGCTTGGGTTCTTTCTGCGCAGCAACTAGAAAGCTGAGCCCAACACCCTCTTAGTCTTTATTGTCCAGTTATGAATAGAATGTATTACTCAGGTTTAGGTTTTCCAGGGAGACAGAGCACTAGAGCACACACACACACACACACACACACACACACACACACACACTCATACACACACACACTCATACAGATGTCGGCGTGTATTTCTTAGAGAATTATTTAAGGAATCCTTCCCATGCTTGTGGGGTCTGGGACATCTCAAGGCCATAGCGCAGGCAGCAGGATGGAGTTCAGAGCAGGCAGGGTTTCTCCCTGACCATCTCCAGCAGAGGGGCTTCTTTGGCAAACCTCAGGTTTGGGGGGCACTCATCTTCCATGGCTTGGCTGCAGCCTCCATCACCGACACTGTGAAATGGAATCCGCTTTACTCCGCTTACGCACATGATCACATCTGAAAAATATCTTCACAGCAGCAGCCAGGCTTGACCAAAACCACCACCTAGCCAGAGTGGCACATGGCATCCACCGTGCCACAGACTATTTCTGCTCAGGCCCGGCTCCAGCCCCTCCCGACAGCACCCACTCATGGCTTCAGCTGGGCCATGTCTCAAATGCTACATTCAGTCTGAAAGAAGGACTCAGATATCCTTTGTCCTAATGAAGTTCAGGCCTTGGCGTTTCGCAGGGCAAATAACTTCTTGATGTGGTGGCTGAAGGGCCTGGCCTGCGTCTCCTTCCCGCTTGTCCATGCAGAAGCCAGACACCGCACACACCGCCTTCAAGCCTCTCCCGAGGCTCCATGGGAGGGAAGCTTTGTAACAGCACTGCCGTATTTGCCTTACAAATCCGCTTGCACATTCCCTCCGGGTCTCTGCACCCCACCTTCCACTAGCTGAACTGTGAGACTTCAGAGCTGTCCGCGCAGTGCCTCGAAGTTTCCTGTGACCACATTCTTCATACATTTTAGAATTACTTTATATCTACTATGCTGTGCACATGTCACTATGGCTTTAGTGTTTCTTTCTTTCTTATTTATCAATACTGAGGATTGAATCCAGGACTTTGTGCAGGTGCTCTGTGGCTGGGTTTATACCACCAGCCTCTACTGTTTATTTTGAGACTCTTAGAGTGGAAATGACCACCAGAGACCACTCTGAAAGGAAGGGTTTTAATAGGAGGAAAAGCGAGCTGCTGGGCTATTTTCACCAAAGGTGGCGAAAAAGCGCAAGGCAGGTTCAGATCAGGGCTTTTAAGGGGAAAATGTTCAGGTTGGGGCCCAGGTGGTCACATGAGGTTGGGTGGAGGGCTCAGGGGGTCACTTGCTCTCAGGATCAGGAAGGATAATCCCTTGGGCCTTTATCTTTGACTCTTGTTGATACTTCTCTTGAGGCTGGTTGGGGAAGAGGATCAGGGTGGAGCCTGAATTCCGACCTTACAGAGACAAGATCTCATTAAAGTTGCCTGGACTGGTTTGCAGCTCACGCACGCCCAGGCAGGTCTTGAACCTAAATTTCTCTGGCCTCAGCCTACCAGCTAGCTGGGATTACAGACCTAGCTTAATTCTCTCCTTGTAAGCTAATTTGAATGGCTGTGTGTTATTTCATCATAAAGTTGCTTTTCTTCTCAAACATTTTGGCTTACTTGTCTTTTTTAATATACATAATTTTATTACAATTAAAGAAAACAAAATTCAACATCTTAGAAATCCCTAAGTTTACCAGTCATATGAATTCCTATGAAGTTTGCTGTTCTACCATACACAAGAAGTTAAAGAAACCATTAAATATTTAGGAACATTCAACATCAAGAGCTTTAAAAAATCTAACTGTATGTAATAACCCCTCAAAAAGCTACAGTTTGCATTCTTAGAAAAGTATTTTCTCTACAAAGACTCATCAGCTACACAAAACTCTGCACACTTTGTATGGAAGCTAGTGTTGCCCTGGCTGCCCACGCGTTCTAGGACAGCCTTCCTCCTCCTCCTCCTCTTCCAGATTCTTCTTCTTTGGGCCTATTGGCCCCACAATCCCCTCTTCTTCCTTCTCCTGTAGCCTAGCCGCTTTCTGTCACGCAGTTGCTTAGCTTGGGCTGACTTCTCAGACCACATTTGTCGGGGACGGAGGCCTCCGGGGCCCACGGAGGCACACCCTGGCTTAGGTTTAGGATGGCACCCTGCAGCTTACCAAGCCGGGCTTGGCTTGTAAACAAGTTCCAGGAGGCAGTCCTGATTGGCTATTGCACATCATGCTCCTATCCGTAGACTGATCGTGTATCTGCCACGTGAACAGCTCCCTGAGCCAAGGAGCTCTATATATTCTGTTGCATTTCGGCAATAAAAAAACAGCGTTATCATTCAATCAACACAGGATAGGCCATTGAGACAGGAACCAAGGATTTTCGACACAAGGACCTCTAAGCTCGCAACATTAAAGCAGCCTTATTACTCACCCACCACGACTCAGGGAACTGAGCGGAAGAGGGGGGGAAAGATTGTGAGAGCCGTGGTGGGGGAGACTGTCCGGAGGCATGGCACCCATCAGTAACAACACACTTGGGCCAGGAAGACCGGGATGAGTACTAAGATATACAGGATCCCTTGCCACAAGGACTAATCCAGACAGCCCACGGAGGAGGATATCCAACTGATCAGGGATGGGGAGGGGGGGAATTGGGGAATTCGGG
>PVHP010023421.1:0-27358 GCA_004024765.1 Zapus hudsonius
AAAAAAAAAAAACCAAGTAACACTAATCATAACTTAAAAAACTGAGCATGCTCTGAAGAGAATACCTGGGTTTTGTTCAAATGACTAGTAGGAAACAGCACTCTGAATGCTTGTCTCCTAATTCAGTCCTCTGTCAGAAAACAAGTCTCTTGCACACCATGCTGTATGACTGACAGGACAAAGATTAAAAAAATAGTCACTTTGGAAAACACCACTTACCTGGCAGACCTTCTGGGCTATTCTATTGTTACAGATCTGAACTCTCCCCAAGGCTTAATTACCTGGAAATGACCACCTGGAGGTTGTGCACATGCCCCCCACCCTCCCTTGCCAGTGTCTCCTTTTGCAAAGCTCTGTGATAAACACCCTAACCATCTGTGATCAGCACCAGCCGCCCGCCCGCGGCAGCAGGTAATGAGATCAAATCATTCCCCTTGCACTTTAACCTGTCTGGAGGGACAAAGGCTCAGCAAAGAGAATATGTCACTAAATTTAATTTAGACCTCTGTATTTTAGACTTTTGTTTTCATCAATAAAACAGATGTTTAATCTAAAGCTATTTTCAGGGACAGAAGCCATGGAGTATTGACTTATTAGCTTCTAGATAACATTGAGGTCTTGCCAGTGCATTTATTCCTGCCAAAAGCAAGGAAAATTGAAATGGTAAATGTTGTCTATTCTCCATTTAAAAGATATATTCTGGCCTTCTGTCCGGTGGTCTTACACATATAAGCTTAATGTTTTTGCATGCTTGCAATATTTGTCTTTGAGTTTGTGAGTAATATTGCAATTAGGTTGAGCCTGAGTTATAGGTTTGCATTTGTAGAGCAGAAGATACCGTCTGCACGAAATGACTTTTTAAAGAGTTTCCTAATGAGCAGTGGTGTTCAATATGTTGGGAGCCGTAAGCGCCACATGTATCAAAGTGCGAGCTATTAAAATAGGTTTCTTTAATTAAATGGAATTAAATGATCTTTAGAGGAGCATTTTAACTTTATCAAATAAATGTATTAGAGCGATATGGGGGAGGAGTCAGGCTCATTGCAGGTGGCAAAGGAGCAATGGGAAAGAGCAATTGAAGTGTTGAATTTTCCCAGCATCATTCCATATAAAAGACCAAGCACTTTACATGGGTGTTTTGTACCTTTTCTTTTAATAGATATGCAAATTAATATTACACATGTGTCAATGGAAAAAAATACATGCATTAGTGCAAGGAAAGCTTACATGCTCTCTAGTCCACTATACATCCATGTATATCCATGAAGGTTTCTAAAATGCATAGCATTTACCACTGCAGTATTTGCTGGTGATAACTGATGAGTGACTTCTTAGTTGGCTGCTGGAACACGCACTGTCACCAAGGTTCAGAGCAGAGTGGCCATGTGTGACGAGTATAAGGCATTTGAGTAAGCGTCATTGCTTTGTGGGCTGGTATATTCATAGATTGATATCTAGCTACAAAATTAAAATAAAATGGACAGATAATCGCAGATGCATTCTATGAAACAGCCCAGATAGAATAATACTGAGCGATGGGAAAAAGTCATAAATATTAGCAGCTATTGTTTTCTTTATTTAAAAGTACTGATTTTAATGCTAAGTGTGGAGGCACATTCCTTTAATCCCACCACTCTGGAGGCAGAGCTAGGAGAACTGCTGAGAGTTTGAGGCCAGGTTGAGACTAAAGAGTGAGTTCCAGTTCAGCTGGGCTAGAGTGAGACCCTACTTCAGAAAACCCAAAAGAAAATGTACCTATTTTAGGGCTTAGGGGAAGTTTATCTCAGTGCTCTGCATACCAACTGATTTATCATGAGCACTCAGTAGAGGCTAAATAATTATTAATTTATTATAAATATTTAATGGAAGTTTTCTGGTTGTAAATGAATGTATATGCTTATATTTACCATTTAGAAAATAAGTAAAATGAAAAATAAAAATAACCCATAATCCTACACCTAAAATAGTCTCAAAAACATTGGTAATTTAACTCATTCTTGCTTATATTTTTCATATTTGGATAATGGATATCACACTTCTGGGGAGTCTTCCTATTCCTTTCCTCTGGGCTAGGCCAACTTCCTCTCCCAGGGGATCCATAGTTCTCTCACTTACTTGCTGTGATATTTAAGTGTTATTGTCAACTTGACCTTTTTAGTAATCTTGGGTGGGTCTCTGATGTTGTTCACAGGAAGGTAGCCTTCTCAGTAGGGGGGAAGGATGTAAGGAGGCTCATGGGAGATAGAAACAAACAACCTTTTCTGGAAGGAAATTCCAGAGACTTAAGTAGTCAACAAGGCTGGGAAGGGGTTGTAAGACCCCATCCAAAAGCAATATATATAAAGGGGAAGGAAATTTCACTCTTCCACCTGCCTATTTTGCTGGTGTGTGTATAATGTTAATGATGGGTTTCTCTTTCTGCTTGGACCTGTGAAAGGGGACCAGCCTCTTTTGCCATGATGGAACTTCCCCTAAATCTGTAGCTTCAGTAAATCCTTTCCTCCCATAAACTATGCCTGGTTTGGAGATTCATCCCAGCACATGTGGTTAACTATGACACTTGCCCTGTTTTAATTTTCATTTATTTTCCTATTTAAAGGTGATTTCAACCATCGCAATAAGCTAAGTGAGATAAATTTTATCTGCTTTCTCTTCATAGCTTTCAGTGTCCTCCATTGACTAATAGTAAATGACCAGGATTTAAAAAAAACACATTATTTAATTCAATTATAATCCCATATCCAACTTTTTGCATTTAAACATTACATACAAGCAATCCCAATATTGTTGCATTCTACCAGCAACCTCCCTATTTTTGTAATAGATATTCTATCAGTCAGCTACAAAATAATTTCTTCAAGCTTTGTTTATTGTTTTCTATTATGAAAAGCATTGTATTACAAATAAGTTGATATAGCAGAAAAATGTAAAGCATGAATCTTAATACTTAAGAAGTACAGGCATTTTAAACATGGAAGTATGCTGAAAATATCTTTGAATTAATGTTAAGTTTCTTACCGACCATGGAATGTACTTTATGAAAATAAGAAATAACAATGTTGTTACTCTTTATGATTGATACTATAAGTATTTAGGGATGTGTGAGGATGGAAGGAAAGAGGGATGGGAAGAGAGACTATTGTAGGGTGGAGGAGAAAGCGAGGGAGGAAACTGAAATTATAAAATTTAGCAATTAGTAATCTGATTATATGAGCAAAAATCTTCAGTAGACATTTTCCAAAGAAGTCATACAGCCATGAATCGTCACAGAATGTAAATAAAAACGAGGGCGAGTTATCTCCTCACATCTGTTGTAGTGGCTACCATTAAGGGGACTAAAGATAGAACATCCTGGCTAGGATGTAAAGCACACTGTTCGCAGGAATGTAAATTGGCACAGGCATATGGAAAGCAGTATAGAATTTCTTAAAAGAATAAAACGAGAACCTTCATATGTTCCAGTAACTCACTATTGGGCATGTGTCTGAAAGAAATGAAATCAGGATTTTTAAGGGCTATCTAATTTACATGCTCACTGCAGCCCATGATAAAGTGGACACTGTTTCAGTGCATAAGAAATTAACAAACATATTTATACCTCCAGAAAACTTCTTACCTTTCTTCTCCACTTTCTGTTTCCTCAAGGGAGTTTGTTGGGAGAATAGATCTAGTACAGGCTGGAACACTTTCTCTGGTTGTCATCCAGGGAGAGTGGAGTGTTCACTGTAGCCTAAGGGTTGCACTGACAGACTTTTGTGGTGGCCACCTGAACTCCAGGGTTTTTCTGGTTTTTTTTTTGGGGGGGGTCAAGGTAGGGTCTTGCTCTAGCCCATTCTGACCTGGAATTCACTATGTAGTCTCAGGGTGGCCTTGAACTCACAGCAATCCTCCTACCTCTGCCTCCCGAGTGCTGGGATTAAAGGCGTGTGCCACCACTCCCGGCTGACCTCCAGGTTTTGTGCCCCATAGGGCTCCACCTGCAGAGTGTCATGTAGAAACCTTTCTTTCAGAGGTCTTTTTTTGCCTTAACATTTTCAATACTTTTACATTTTATTTTTCTTTAAAAAAATGAAAGACTGCCCTTGTTCCACAGTAAACACAAAGGTGTTACTCTGGAATGATAGGCATTATGTTTATATTTTGACTTTAAGAAATTATGGATAGAAGTATTATTCATATACAGTTTGGATTTATGAGATACACTGAATTTCAACTTTTCTCTATGTTCTTACATGTGTGTAAAATCGGAGAAGGTTGTTCTGTTTACAGTGTATCAGACCTTAGGTTAAATCATTTAAGTACATTTTTAAAAGAGTGAATCCTTGGGATGGAGAGATGGCTCAGCAGTTTAGTGTGCTTTCTTGAAAAACTTGACAGGCTGGGTTCAATTCCCCAGTACCCACATAAAGCCACATACAGAAAGTGGTGTATGTGTCTGGAGTTTGTTTGTAGTGGTAGGAGATCCTGGCATGCTTACATTCTCTCTCTCTCTCTCTCTCTCTCTCTCTCTCTCTCTCTTTCTCTCTCTCTGTCTGTCTCATAAATAAAAAGTGAATCTTCATTACAAGTTTGTGTCTGAGTAGTGTAGTGGTTTGAATGTATGCCCCCCCATAGACTCAGGTATTTTAGTAAGCTTATAACTTGGGAGGTGTCACTAGGGGCAGATCCTAGGGTTCAGCTCAAAGGTGTGTTTGGGGGCAGATCTGAAATCCAGCCCAACAATATGCAGAAAGCTTTGAGATCTGGCAGGGTTACTGTTGGCTGTTGGTTTGTGCTTGTTGATTTTTTGGTGTTTGCTGGATGGTAATGCTTTCTCTCTGCTTGAATTTATGAAAGGGAGCCAACTTCTTTCAACATAGATGGACCTTCCTCTGGATGAATAAACTTGAAATAAATCTCTTCCTCTCATAAACACTGCCTGGTTGGATGTTCATCCCACCTTTGTGGATCTATCTAAAGCAAGTAGTCATGATAATTTCCATTTTTCAACTGTGGAAACATAGTCTTATAAAGGTTAAATGATTTGCATGAGATTATATTGTGAGGGTCGTGTGCAAAATGAACATGACCAAAGAGCAAATGAGAACTGCCTTTTTCTCTTGCAATCTCTCTCTCTCTCTCTCTCTCTCTCTCTCTCTCTCTTTCACTCACACACACACACACTCGCTCACTCCTATTCACTTGCTCCTGCTCTCCTAGAACTTTTAACTTTCTCCCCCCACCTTTTTTTTTTTTTTTGGAGGTAGTGTCTTGCTCTTGCCCATGCTCACCTCACCGGAATTCACTATGTAGTCTCAGGCTGGCCTTGAACTTAAAGCAATTCTCCTATCTCTGCCTCCTGACTGCTGGACTAAAAGCATGCACCACCAGCCTAGGCTTTATTTGCTATAGAATGTTGCTTTCATTTGAAAATGATACTATTTCTCCCAGAAACTTATTGTACTGGACTTGCAAGCCCAACTTATCCATCTCCTACCCAGATCCCTGCAGGGGCAGAAAATGGCAGTGGCTGCTGGGGAGGGACAGAAGGGGTCCTGAATGGAAGTTAAAGTAGCAAAGAGAGAGTAAGAATTAGTTCCAGGGAGACAGGGAGACTGTAGGAGGACGACCCTGAGCCAAGGCTCCCAGCCCCTGGCCCATCTGCAACTGTCCCTCATCAATGAATCATAAATTCAAAGACAAATTTCTAAAGACTATTAAAACAGTAACAGTAGAATATTAAAGTATGAGGCCCTCTCCTGGGACTTCCGTGGTAGCAGAGTTCATGAGAATGTCACACCGTAGGCTGCTGTCATTGTTAGTACTGAGTACAGAATATGAAACACATCAAAGTCACACATGACTCCAAAGTCCGATTTCTTCCTTCCTTGGATATCATGATCTTCCAATAGAGGAAATAGGAATTATACAAGCTCATTGTGCATCAAAAGCCATTCAGTAAAAATAAAGTTTTTATTAAGATAAGAAATCTTTGTGTAGGTCTAATGTTGAGGGGAAAGTTCACCAGCCATTTAGACAATCCATGCCTCTGTGGGCTCTCATACTTGGTAGCCATTATGCTTTTAACCAAAGGATTTGACTTGCATATTATTATCTGTATGATACAAAATGAGTCGAGTTGATAATTACATCATCATTGCTGCTTAAATTTGTTTCCTTGACAGTTAATTACCTTTTGCTGAAGCCATGCTTAATCTTAGCCATGTGATTCTTAGCTTCAGACTATGGCCACCCTGGGATGTGACAGTCAGCCTTCCTGAGAAGTTAGGCTAGGGTCCTCTCTCTGTTTGGAGTGGAGACTGAATCCTTTAATCTAAAGGCAAGTTTCCGTGCTAAGTCTGTGTTCAAATTTCTTCTGAGGAAAGAAAAGCGAATTTACCACCCGATCTTCACGTTTCCCATTACCCTTAATAAAACATATTCCACAGTGAAGAGTGACATTTTTAAAGAACAGACCTTTCAGCAGCCTGTCTCTACACCATTGTGCATAACTAAAGCCTGGCAGGTCACAAAGGGAGATGCTGGGGAAGTGGATTAATATGTAAACCAACCTAGGAGCCTTCACATGATGAATTCTAAGGCATGCTTTGTAAAGTCATTTCATTTTGAGAGCAATTGTGCATGGAAATTAATTTGTATTCATAACCCTTTCCCTTTTTTTCCCTTTAGAAAATGACAAGCTTTTTTCCTTGAAAAGTTTGATTTTAGCAATGTGGTGCGTTAATTCTGTGGAATCAATATTTGTAACCGGAGCCTGATACAGAAAATAATGAAGAGGGAGATACATGTATTTCACAAATGTTTATAGAATATCTCCATTCTTGTATGAATCCTGCCTCAGAAATGTGATGAATAATGTGCTGCTGCATGTTTCGGAGTTTCAAGAAATGCCAAAAAGGTTTAATGTGTAAGTTTTCTAATTCTAACATGATGCCTGTAAAGATGATCTTAATTTCTGAACACATCTTTGCCACTTTAGGATGTAAAAAAAATGCCTGTCTTGGGTACAGAGCAATTTGGCATCTTAGGCCTGAGCGAGCACTACAGAGCTTAGGAATCTGAGTTGACCTCCAGAGCTCCTACTGTGTGTTACTCCAGGATATGAAGTTTCTTTTTAGAGGATAACAGGACACTATCTTATTATTATTATTCGTTTTAGACAAGCATTACAAAGAGTGGAATAATGATAACTACATTTCATACTCCTAGGCCTTAAGAGTCCATGTAATGGACTACCAAGAAGAAATGCAGGGCTTTACTGCACAGGCATTTATCAGCTGTTGATTCCCTGAGAGCCTCTCTTCCACTCTGAAGAGCATTCCATTTACAAAGAAGAGTTCATAAAATGACCGAGGTCCCATGGACCATGCATTTCCTTTTTTTTAAAAAAATGAATAAAGATACTTCTGATTGGTCTGGGCAGATCAAAGGTGTTTTTGACTACATAATGAATACAAGGCTGTGGTGGAGCAAAATGGTTTATATTTATTCCTTGTTTCTACTCTATAGTGCCTGGGATTATTAGGACAATATTTCTACATGTTTCAAAATAATCTACTGCCTAGAAAAATTTGCATCACTATGGCCTCAATAGAAAATATTCCTGGCAGTGCCTGGAACTGGTGTTTGCCATTTATCCTGCCTACATAGAAGAAGGAGACTAGCCATCCACGACAGCTCATAAAATGGTGGGAAAGTCCCAAGAATGATGTTAATATCATATAGCATGTCTACAAAAATACTCAGAGCTTTTTGTTTATGTCTGCTGCCAAGTGCAATCACTTCTAAATTTGCCTTAACCCAATTCTTAGCTAACTGAGATTATATCTTCCCCATTTCTGTATGCAAAGAAAATCCTGTAAGTCATGTCAAAGAAATGCAATATTCTCTTTTGGCCAACTTCCTGTCTTGGATTCCTCATAAGCCATATCTGTTCAGTACTGGGGTGGGGATGGCAAATGTAGAGTCTAATTAAATAAAGACCTAAAAATTCCTTACATCTTCTATTGAATGAGAAGAAATTTGAATAAATTATTTAACAAATATGATCATTTCAAAATCTTTATTTCTCCAGTTCCTTCTTGAACTTTCTAGTGCGCCTCTTTTCTGTATTGCTGAACTGGCCTCATGGATGTGTGTTCTCTTCATAGTGTCGTCTTTGGTCTTTTATGTTAGACAGGCTGCCATGTCTCCTGTGGGCGCACAAGATCAGTAACAGCAATGATGGAGACGCTGAGTAGCAAAGAAAAGGCTAAACTAATATCTAATTATTTTTATTAAACTTTCTAGAGGAGTTTTAATTTCACAGAATTGAGTGGAAAATACAACCATTTCCCATATAATACAGCCCCACATACATTACCAGTGCTATACAATACATTCATTACCTCTGACATAACTTAGAAGTCAAAGATTCATTACAACTGTTGAACCTGCAGGAACCCATTATTGTTACTCAAAATCTATGGTAGACATAAGGGTTCGCTCTTGGTGAACCATATTCTATGAGTTTTGACAATTGTATAAAAACACATCCATTATCACAGTAATGAAGAAAGTAGTTTTGTTGTCCTAAAAGTAATCCAGTATGCTTTTCTTATTTGTTTCTCTCTTACCTGAAATCTTGGAAACTACTCATCTTTTTATATTTGTATAGCATCTCCTTTAATTGGGTGGATATAGTAAAGAACATTTTCTTATTGCCCCATTTCACTTAGCAATATATACTTCGAGTTCTTCCATGGCTTTTAATGTATTGGAATCTCTTTTCCTTTTAAGGTTAAATCATATTCCTTTGCCTGAGTGTACCACAGTTTATATATTCTCCTACTGGAAAACATGTTGGGTGCTTCTAAGTTTTGGCAGTTGTGAGTAAAACTGTTACCAACATTGTTTGCAAGTTTTTGTGTAGAAATCACTTTTAAATTCTCTTAGGTAAATACCAAGAAGTATAGTTGTTGGATGGTAGGATAAAGATATATTTAGTTCTGTATAAAAACCATCAAACTTATCTTCCTTCCAAAGTAGCTGTAAGACTTTGTATTGGGTTCAGAATGAGAATTGCTGTTAGCCTATATTCTTGGAAGCATTTAGTTTAGTGGTGTTTTTGAGTTTTGGCGACTCCATAGGCAAACAGTGGATCTCAGCGTTGTGCATTTGAACTTCTCTGGTGACATACGATGTTAAGCATCTAGTCTTATTCTTATCATTATCTTTTTGGGGAAGTGGTTATTAAAGGCTTCACTCCATTTTTTAACTGTGTTGTTTTCTTTTTCTTGAGTTTTGAACATTCTGTGAATATTTTAGATAATAGTCCTTTATAAGGCATGCCTTTTGAATTTTTTATTCCCAAACTGTGAAGTGTTTGTCAGTTCCTGCTCATTTGTGGATATTACTTGTGACAGTTAAGTTCTCTTGTCACCGTGACCTTTCTAGTCATCTTAGGTGGGTCTCGGAGGATGTTCACAGGAAGGCAGCCCTCTCATAGAGTGCAGGATGTAAGGAAGCTCAAGGAAGCTAGAAATGAACATCCCTTTCTGGAAGGGGCAGGAAGAAAATTCCAGAAACTCAGGAAGCCAGCAAGTCTGGGATAGGGTTGCAAGACCCTTACCCCAAGTCAATATAAAGGGGGTAGAAATCTCCCCTCTACAACCCCTGCCTGTCTGCTATTGTCTGTGTGGCGCTGGTGATGATTTTTCTCTCTGCTTGAACTGTGAAAAGGAGGGCCAGCCTCTTTTGCCATTATGGAAATTACTCTGGATCTAGAGCTTCCATAAATTCTATCCTCCCATAGCTGTGCCTGGTGTGTGGCTGACTCTGACAATAACTTTGGCATCATATTCTAAAATCTCATTGATAATCCTAAAGCCCTCTTGGATTTTTCCTCTTACCTGCTAGGAGTCATAAATTTTCATGTTTTATGTAAGCCTTTAATAATTTTCAGTTGAGTTTTGTGAAGGGTGTGAGGTATCTCACTGAGATCTTGTTTTGCATGTGAGAGGTCCTCCCTATATTATACTGCCTTTGGTCATTTGTAGAAAATTAGTATAGACATTCTGGCCATTGTGTTCTTGTCCATGAGCCTGGGTCTCTTCTTTCTCAAGCAGGAAGTGGCCTGACTCACTGTTGCTTGGTAATGAGTCTTGAAATCAGCCCATTTCATTCTTCTCTGTTCTTCACTTTCAGCATTCTGTCATCTGGTCTGAGTCTGACCCCTTGCAGACATGCTGTAGTTTGGATGCATGTCCCAAAAAGGACCAAGCACTGCATCTTTGGTCCCATGTGTGGGACTATTGGAAGAGGTGCTGTGGGACTTTAGGATGGAAAGTTACTTAGGTCATTGGGGTATAACAAGTGGGCCTTTTAGTTCATGGTCAAACATTATTCCATTTCATAATGATTGGATATGAGGAATGATTCCTCTTTTAGAGGGAAGAATGTATGTCTGTATTAAGATAACAAGGAGGTATTAAAAGGTAGTAGGGATAAATGAAAACTATTTAAGAAATTTATAAGGGATGCTATATGAGCATAACAGATTAGGAAGTAACTGAGTCAAGTAGTTATGAGTTGTTTTGGGTAATGTTAGGAGGAACTGAGCCTGTCTACCATTTACCTGCCTCAGGTGAATCAAATCCAGTGTGTGTATCCAGGCCAATCCTATGCTTTTGGGCCAGCTCAGAGAATCACTAAGAGTTTTACAAGTTTCTCTTATATTTTATAGCAAAAGACTTATTTTTCTACCTTATAACATTCTCCTAAAGATTAAACTTTGACATTTCAAGATGCCAAAGATTGTTATGTCCATTGATAGAAATAACTTTTTCATCTGATCCTTCCTCATGTCAAAATGCCTGGGCTGGTGCTCCTAATGAGAGGCTGTGATTCAATTGCTGCATCAGGAGTATAGAGAGAAGTTTAGCCAAGATACTTTGTGATGTGAAATGTTCAAATATTGGATTTCTCAATTCCCCATCTGTAACATCCAATCAAGTACATTCTCTAGGGAATAAGGAATTGACAGCTCTATGTTATCAACAAAGGAACAAAAATTACATTGTTCAACTGAGTAAAAGAAAACATTATCGATCTTGCATGGGGAACATGAAAAGGGTCTTCTGATTTAGCAAGAGTTGCCAGTTAATCTGGGAAAAAGCAACAATGTAAACGTTTCTCCTAAAATATTATTGAGTCAGAAGTCTAGAACAAAAATAATATATAGTGTGTGTATATAAATATATAAATATAGTATATGTCATGAAGAAATGTTGCTTTGAATAAATATATGCTAGATCTGTATAAAAGTCCACTTATTATTCTCTAATTATTCATTGGATGACTATAATTTCTAGATATGTCAATTATAGAACATTGTAATTATATGAATAGAACACTAATTCTTAGGACATATTTTGACAATTTTTCCCTCTGTGAACTCAACACATGGCATATGATGTAGTAATTTGTATTTATATACATGAATAGGAAAACAACAGATTGAAAGTTGGATAGATTTGTATTGTTTCTGATGGAAGAGTTTGGCCTCCTTAATGACATTATATGTAAACTTAACTGATTCTGTGATCCTGTCGTTTGCTGGGTTTCCTTAAGTGGTGGTTCTCACCTCATGGAACATGAGGTGTCTTGTCATACTGGTAAGGTTTTCATGAAGCTCAAATGAGGCAATTCATCCACAGTTTTGGAAAGATGGCAAAATGTATATAGCAAGTGATCAATGAGTAGTGTGTAATACATAGCTGTGGTGGGACTTTTCCTGGGATGACATGAAAGGATATCTAATCATCCCAGAAAAAAAAAAAAAAGGAAAAGCACCAATGACATTCCAAAGAAACAATTCCACCCAAGTTTATTTTAGTGAACTAGTGAGTTTATTGGGGCTGCTTACAGGAATATGTGTAAGGAGTTACAGGGGTACGGGTGACTAAAACACAGCTGAATCACCGATAAGTCCACCCTAGCATGAGTGATGGATGATTCATGACAGTTACATCTCCAGAGCTCCCAGAACCACTTGCAGACAGAGGATCTGGTGTGTCATTCTCCTCTCCCTAACAATGTTGCAGCTTATGTTACCCTGGAAAGGACCCTGTGAATTGTAAATTTATGTCAAGATTCAAGACTTCTTGAAACTTGTAAATTTTGTTTACTTACTCTGCCTTGTAAATTTCATTTATTTCCTGAATATTAAGGAGCCTCCCTCCAGGAAGAAAGGAGGAACTATTTCAATTCAGAGGAAAGAGATACACAGTAATATTTTTTCCATTTTTCTTTTTACACAATTAAAATCACATTGTAATCATTGCATTCTTACATATTTTGGTTTTCTCTTGACAAATAAAATAAAGAGTTATGAGAATGAATGAACTTTGGAGTTAGGATAACTGGCTTTGAATTTTTAGTCTACTACCTTTTGGTAGCCAGAAGGTTTCTTAAGATTTTTGTTGCAGTCAGCTTTCTAGTTGCTGCGCAGAAAGAACCCAAGCAAAAGCAGCTTCTGGAAGAATGGGTTTATTTGGCTTATGGACTCGAGGAGAGACTCCATCCTGGCAGGGAAAATGATGGCATGAGCAGAGGGGTGGACATCACCTCCACCACAGCACTGCAAACAATGGCAGGAAGGTGTGCCAAACACTGGCAAGGGGAAACTGGTTTATAACCCCATATGCCCGTCCCCAACAACACAGATCCAGGGAGGTTGTAAAACCCAAACTGCCATCAGCTGAGGACTGATTACCCAGAACACATTCATTTGTTTGTGGGGGACACCTGGATCAAACCATGACAATTCTCTTAAGTACTTCACAGAATATTTTCATACTGTAATTAGTTAATATTTCCTGGAATAACTGGATGAAGTAATATTTGCAATGTCCTTAAGTAGTATGAGAGCATGATATGGAATTACTTTCTTTTTTACTAACTCACGGATTAAAGTGTGAGCTTCAGTGAAGAATCTATCATCACCCAAGAGAATTTCAAAAAAAGTAGATTTGATATGTAAGAATAGTGAAATTATATAGATGTATAATGTAGTACAATGATGAAAACTTGACATTATCCCAGATTAGTATATATATATATATATATATATATATATATATATATATATATATTTCTCCATTTATTCAGATGGTTTGATATTTCTGGAAGAGTCTTCGGGTGGGAAAGAAAGGTCATTTTGTGTCTGTGAGGTAAACCACTAGCGCAGAAGGACTGTATCTAATAACATTCTTTTGTCTCCCTACAAGGAAGACATGTCAGGAAACAAAAGAATTATTCATCAATGACTGATTGATTTGTATTTCATTATCTATGGTTGCAGAGACGACAGACTGCCCAATATGCTGAGTGTACTAACCAGCTAAAAGCAGGTAAAGCCACTTAGTGCTTGAAGCTCGGTCTAGTTTTCCTCTCCTAAAATACTTTTTAAATTGGTGCATGAATCAATTTCCTAGATAAAAATAGATGGGTTGAAATTATGTTTATGAGATCCTCTATCATTGCCCATATTAGATAAATAGAGTATGGAGGGACAAAGACAAATCTGAAAATATCCTAAATAATTTGATCACAGTAGAATACGGATTATTTATCTCTTTCTTCAGAGTTGGCTGTATTAGAATTTGATGCATGAAATAATAAGCAACAGTTTTAATTGAATATTTTCTGTTTCATAAACATGTCATCTTGACTCAGAATTGGGAACAGTTTTAATGGAAAAAAATCATTCAAATTTAAGCTCAGTATCTTAGCAAGTAATTTGTGTACAGCTTGATTATGGAAGGTGTTCATTTCAACTTGATTATTCTTTATTGCATTGCATTGCCAATTTATACTGATTAAAATGCTAATGTTCTATGTTAATAAAGAATTATATCAAATTTATCAATTTTCCCAAATTAGCAAGACTAAAATATTTAAAATAAATTTTGTGTACGTGTGTATTAAATAATGGAATGTGGGATTTCAGAATAAAATGGATAGACCAGAAGCAATTTTTTTAAGCATTTTGAGTTAGGGTCTCTCTCTCTAGCCTAGACTGACCTATAATTCACTAGGTAGTCTCAGGGTGGCCTCAAACTCACAGAGATCCTCCTCCCTCTGCCTCCCTGCTAGGATGCCCAGAAGCAATTCTTGACCATATTATATTCTAGTATTTGTTTTTCTGACCCTGTATTAAAGTCTGCTAGAAACTTAGGTTTGATACTAATGCAAGATTTTTTTTTTGGGGGGGAGGGGGAGTTAGGGAGGGTTTATGAACCCCATCTTTTGGGAACTTGTCTATTTTAACAAAAATTTGGAATTGGGATCCAGGGCAAAATCTTATGGGGACCAAAATCTTTGGCTCCAAGGGGAAATTCCCACAACCAGAGAGCTACAGAGAGGCCACCCAGTAGAATCTTGCCAAAATTGCAATGTGTGTCTCATTTAACCTATACTGATCTCACTCTCTGATGGAGATTCTGTTTGTATTTTTCAGAAGGCAGTGAGAGAGCTGTGGTCAACCCAATTCCATCAACAAGCCATGGGATGATGGTTGAAATCCTGGCAGGAGATGAACCACCCCTGGCCTACTGTACAGGGCCCAAATGAAACTTATGAGAAATTGGCATGACAAACAAAAGACCTATCACCACAGTGAGATAACCCAGGAAAGGTCAGTGAGACAGACACCAACAATATCCAACACAACTCAGAGACACTAACGACCTCAACAATAAAGCAGACTTAAAACTCAGCCACCATGACTCAGGGAATGAGCAGAAGAGGGGGCAGAATGATTGTAAGAGCCATGGTGGGGGAGAATATCCAGAGACATGACTCCCCTCAGGAAGGATACACAAAAGGGGGGGAACCTGGCTATGCTAATTATAACCCCCTACCCCATGGACTGATCCAGTATGCCCACCAAGAGGATATCCAATGGATTGGGGACAGGGAAGAGGAAAATGGGGTGTACTATCATAAGATTTGCTCAATGTATCTAAATTTGGATAATAAAGATATAAAAAATTAATAAAACAGACTCTGAGAAGGATAGATTATGAATTATTGAGTTTATTTAAGGGTAAACTATGAATTTAAGGGTAAGCTATGAATTAGAGGAAATTGGTATGCTGGAAAATTATGGAGCAGTTATGCCTGCACGTGATAGACAGGACCAAGAAGCCCTTTCAAATTAAAGGACAGAGAGGATTAAGAAATAGTGAAGGACTCAGAGACCAAAGAAAAAAAATCATACATTTAATCAAAGGGAGAGGATACCCCAAAGTATGACACAGAAGGCAAGCCAAAATACACAGGCCAAGATAAGTAGTCTCTCCTTCCCAGCCAGGCTGTTTGCAGTCAGCTGGGAAGGAAAGACAGACTTGTTTGTTCAGGCCAGGTCACTGGGCACAAAGCAAGAGCTGGGTCAAGTGGGTAATGACTTCCAATTATGTGAGCCTCCTCCTCATCACTCAGGTGTGTAAAGAGAGACCTGATTGGTTCATTGACTCAGGAGGTTGACCCAGGAGGAGCCAAGGTCTTATTGGTTCGTGGACTGGGGGTGTTGGGCAGGGGCTGACCCAGAGAAACTGAGATGAGGAGGAAGTAGTAAGTTCCTGCTGTGAAGTGTCACTTGCAACCATTTTGAATGAGACACAAGTTCCAGGTGTGTCAAAGCCAGCAGGGTTACAGCTGGTTCTCTCCTGGGGTTCTAGCCCTGACTTAACTCCTAAAGGAAGCTAGCTTTTCCTTGTCTCCTTCAATATCCCTTCTAAAAATATTGGAATATGTGGATTAAAGTGGAACCTTTAACTATAACATATGGCTCCAGACATATTCCCTCTGTTCACCTGTTCAGGGTTATTTACATGGTGTGGTGGTTTGATCCAGGTGTCTTCCATAAACTTAATGTGTTCTGAATGCTTGATCCCCAGCTGATGGCAATTTTGGAATCGAACCTTGTTGGAGATGTGTTGTTGGGGGTGGGCTTGTGGGGGTTATGACTAGTTTCCCCTTGCCCAGTGTTTGGCTCACCTTCCTGCTGCTTTTTGCCACCTCCTATGGTGGAGGTGATGTCCACTCTCTGCTTTCCCCTCGAGTCTGTAAGCCAAAATAAAACCCTTTCCTCCACAATCTGGTTTTTGGTGGGGATTTTTGTGCCAGCAACAAGACAGCTGACTACAACACATGAGTTCTTATTTATGTTCGTTATCCAAAAATTGCATATTGATAAGCATATTTATGTTAAATTAATGATTTGGAAGTAGTAATAAATATTCTGAATATGTTACTGTTGTTTATAGTGATTTAATGGGAGTAAATTTTAGCCATAACAATAAATTTATATCGTGTCATAATTTAATATTAAATCCTACCAATGTGGTATTATTGTATATCCTACTAAGAGGAATTTAGGGACATACAGAGAGCTTAGGATTCATTTGAATATTCACATATTCAAAAATATTAAAAATTTATATGAGTTAAGAAATGAAGTTTCCAAATATTGAAGGGAATTTTCCCACCCGCCTGCAGTTCCAAGGGCCTCTGGAAAGTCCTGTGAAAAGACCATGAAAAGAATTTTGGGTCCCTGTTGTGCTTTTACATTTTATTTTACGGGAAATGTATATCTCTAAGTCTAGCATTAGGAGCATGTACAATGATGAGATGTTTGAACAATAAAAATCCTTTAAATATAACCCAATGGTTTTGTTTTTATTTTATACAACTGAGAATGACCAGTGTATAATAATCATAAAAGGCTCCACTGCCGAAGGATGCCAGCAGAGATCTTCAATGATCGATCACCTCACCCTGATGATTACTGGTCTCAGTCATTCACACTATTCTATGACTTGTGACTCATCCTGAGCATGTCTTTACATTTTTTGACACTAGTATAGTGCTATAAGCAATAAAAGAATTATTTTAGGTTCTTATATATCTTCTACAATTTATATGTATATGTATATATTATGTATATATTCATTTGTAGCATACTACTTTCAGCTTTGTTTTTGAGATTTGATTTAATATATGTATATTAGTTAAATAATTTAAACTTGTGTATAGTATCTATTAAATGGAAAAAACTCATTTTTTTCTATCCTTATTGTTATTATCAATAATATGCTGTCATTTCATATAATACATGCCTTTTAGTGTATGTTTGAGCAACTTTAAACATTTAGCAAATATTCTCCAGAGGGATTTTACCAAATTATACTCCCATTTTCAGTGAATAAGATAGTCTGTTTAGTCATATACTAGGAAATGTTTTTTTTTAAGTTTTGTCACATACTAAAAATGGAATACTTGTTTTATCTTATATTTCATGAAAAGATCTTGTTATGCTAAACTTTAAAATGAAATACCTACAAGTTAATTTAATAAAAACAGAGGGTTAACTGATAGTTTTAGTTATTTGGAGGCTTTGCACTAACATTGGCTGCATTCTACTATATTGGCTATGTCCTATAGCAAGTAAAAGTGGCGTGGATGCATGTGAGTCAGGTGATCACATTATCACACAGGAAGCAAGAAATGGGTGGACCAGGTAAGGACTTATAAAAAAAAAAGCCTTCAAGAGAATTAGAAATAGGTCAACTAAGGATTATTTTGGTACCATGAGGACATGCCTAATTGATTGACCTTAGGGCCTGGCACCAAGCCCTGCCTAGTAAAGGTCCACATGATCTCACTATTGCTGCTTGCAGGTGGCTTCCAGCTCCAAAACTTGGAAGGAGGGTTTGTTATTCACATTGAAAAGGAGGCAAACTTACATCACACTTACAGTTCTCTTCCCAAACCCACCTGATATAAGACAAATAATTCACTCTAAATGTAAAGAACACCTGTAGAGATAGGGGGAGAGGTGTACACTCACACACTGAAGCTGAACACAACTGACACCAAAATTAAGCTTGCAACTAAGGTCATTTGACATGTGAAAAGACAAAATGTAACAGTCAAGTGAGACAAGCTAGCATAAGAATTATAAGCAGATGTGTCACAATGGAACAATCTGAAAGGCAATTTAACTATGACTGAAATATATGTATATTTCTTTATGATACCTATACATACATGACAAATACTAATGGAAAAAGACAGGCTACAAGCAAAACTCTTATGGTCAATTAAACAATTTAGCAAACAAACTATAAAAATGAGTCAAATTGGAAATGCTAGAAATGAGTAACACAACAGAAATGAAGTATTTCTTAGAAGTTATTAGAAAGTTTGACACAGTGAAAATAAATCAGGAACTTAAAAATCATTGACTGTCTAAGCCAAAACGAAAAGAATGTAGAAAGAGGGAGATGGGTTGTGGAACAGATTCAAGGATGAAGGAAAATATTAAATATTCTAATACATGTAGTTGGAATTCTAGGAAGAGAAAAAAAATAGAGCGTGAGAAGAAGAAATGTCTGAGTACTTGAATAAATAAGAGCTAAAACCCCAATTTAATGTTAGACATAAACTCACAGATGCAGATTCGCATTCTCAGAGAACATGAGGCAAAAATCACACCAGTTGCACACAAATGCACCGAGACAATATTAATGAAGCTGGGAAACCATAAGGTGCCACAAAATATAATAATAATAATAATAATAATAATAATAATAATAATAATAAAACAAGATGGATTCCTTGAAGAGAAAAAATAAAGTGATTTCTCTTCAGGGATCATGCAGGCCAGTAGGACAATCTCTAAAGAGCTGAAAAACAACAGATTGTCAAAATGGCCAATCAGTGCTCCTCCATCTTTGTCTTTTCCTCCACAGAAAAGATGCAGAACAGCATGGTAGGGAACGCATGGAACCCAACAGAAAATATAGACTCACTGTAGACACAGAGACTGGCGGTGGAGCCTGAGAGAATGGAACAGTGGACCCACATCTGCTTCCCCAGGTTCTAGCTGGAAGGGATGCTTCATTTCTTGAAGAAAGGTGAACAGGAAAATCCCAGTGGCTGCTATCCTGGTACTGCAATGGCCCTCATCTCCAATGTGGCACACATGGGATTTCTGAAGTTGGTAGACATGTCAGGATCCAGAGTAAAGAGGGTCCAGGAGGTCCTCAGCAAGACAAGGAGAATTTTAAAGCACAAATAGAAAAGCTCCAAGTCACATTTGAAAAAAAAAAACTTAAAGCAGATTTTTCAATAGAAACATCATAGGCCAAGAGGGAATGAGATGATATATTTCAAGTTCTAAAAGAAAACTAAAACCGAGGAATAAAAAGATAAAAACCCTACCACCCAAGATTACCAGACAGCCAATAAAACTGTTCCCCAGTAATAGAGAATAAAAAAATTTTCATGACTAGCAAGATGTGATAAACTTTATCCCAGAAGCTACCTAAAGCAAATAAGCGAGAAAGTGAACCCAATCAGTAGATGTAGGTTTGACTAAGGAACTGAAATATTTCTATAATGTAAATTGCAGAGCAATAACAATGCAAATTGAACAAGACATATACTACATAGGCATACTTTATATTTATAGACAGGAAGAATTAATATTATACAAATGTTCACACCACTCAAAGTGATTTATAGACTCAATGCAATTCCTATTAAAATACCAGTGACATTTTTTAGAGGACAACAAAAAATAATACTACAATTTATATGGAAGGACAAAAGAGCCCAAATGTCCAATTAAATCTTGAATCAAGATGGAGACAAGTACCTGATTTTAAAAAAATCTCATTCATTTATTTATAAGGAGAGAGAAAGAGAGAGAGACAGAGACAGAGAGAGAGAGAGAGAAGAGAGAGAGAGAGAGAGAGAGAGAGAGAGAAAGAGAGAGAGAGAGAATGGGTACACCAGGGCCTCCAACTGCTGAAAACCAACTCAAAATGCATGCATCACTTTGTGCATCTGGCTTTACATGGGTAATGGGGAATCAAATCCAGGCCATCAGGCTTTGCAGACAAGTGCCTTACCCACTGAGCAATATCTCCAGCCTGAGTACCTGATTTTTAAAAATACAACAGGCACCATGCACATGTGAGAAAAGGTAGCCTGTTTTATGAATGTTATAGAGAAAACCAAATATGTGCAGAAAACAAAAATTTGTCCCCTCTCTTTCCCTGTATATAAAAATTCATCACAATTAATAAGAGACATAAATATGAGACTCAAAATTATAAAAGTAAGTAGTGGAAATTCAAGATATTAAGTAGGAATTTTTTTGGATAAAACCCTCAAAGAATAATTGATAAGAACAAAAATAGTGAAATGAAATTATGTCAAGCTAAGAATTTTCTGCGCAGCAAAAGCAATAACAAGATGAAAAGATAGCTCCAGAATGGGAGAAAAGCTTTGTCAGTGATGAATCATCTGAAAAAGGATTCACATCCAGAATATATTTAGAACTCAAAAGCTCAACAGCAAAACACAAATAATCTAGTTAATATGTGTAAAAGACTTGCGTAGACTATTCTCTAAGTAGAAATTCAAATGAAAACCTGCTCAGTATCATTGGCCACAGTGTAGACACAAATCAAAAGCCCAGCGAGACATCATCTTGCCCAGCTAGAATGGTTATAATGTAAAAGAGAAAAATACCAACTACTGAAAGAGCTGCAGGGAGAACTCTTTTGTTGTAAATTAGTATTGCCACATGAACACCAGCATGGAAGTTCCTCAAAAATGAAACTAGATCTACCATATTATCCACCTCTTCCACTTCTGAGTGTCTATCCAAGAATGTAAAAGAAACAGAAGTTGCCATCACACTTATTTTTATTACTACGGTAGTCATGGCAGCTAAGAATAAAGTCAACTTAAGTGTACATCAATGGATGAATGTATGGAGAAAATGAGGTTTGTGTATACCATGGGATACATCTGTAAAGAAGGAAATGCTATCATTTTCAGCCAAACGGATAAAGATGGAGGACATTATGCTAAGATAAATATGCCAGATATGAAAAGGCAATTAGCATACATTCTCTCTCATATGAGAAAGCTAAAAAAAGGCCATTTAAATGTAGAATAGTGATTACAAGAGGAAGAGGGGATAACGGAGGTCATTTACTGGGCACAGTAACAGAAAGAGGGAATAAGTTCATCATTCTATAGTATAGTGATTGATTATAGTTCATAAAAGATTCCCCACAGAATGGGAGAAAATATTTGTTATATATCTGACAAAGGATTCATATCTAGTATATATAAAGAACTCAAAGAACTTAATAAATCAAACAAACCAGTCAATAAATGAGTTAATGAAATAATAGTTCCTAAAAGTACACAGGACCAATAAGTATATCAAAAACCATTAAATCTCACTAGCCATCAGAGAAAATTTAAAAAAAAACTACATTAAGATTCCATCTGCTCGGCATGGTGGCACATGCCTTTAATACCAGCACTTGGGAGGCAGAGGTAGGGGAATTTCAATGAGTTTGAGGCCATTCTGAGACTACATAGTGAATTCTAGGTCAGCCTAGGCTAGAGTGAAACCCTACCTCAAAACTAACAACAACATAAAATTTCCATCATATCACAGACAGAATGGCATTCACAAGGAAAATAATTAACAAATTCTGACATTCACCACTGTACCAGTTAGCACATCCGGACTCACTGGCCAGCCATAGGCTTTCAGGGTCCCCTGCTGATTAACATTGTTGATGGTTTCTCCCCACAAAAGGCTGAACAGCTTTTTCCAGCATCCTGACCCATAGTCAACAGGGAGGAGGCTTCCAGTTTAATTCCAGTTTGATTTCCCAGCGACCTGAAGCCCAAGCTTGTAAAATTTTCAGCAATAGGGTCTTGCTGTCTAGTTCTGGTGGGTAACTAAGCGGATTGGCCATGGCCTATAATTTTTTTGGGGGGGGATAAGGACCCCCTTTGGCTCTCACTAGAAGATTACCCATCCCTGGCACTGATATTTTTCATATAAAGTGATGCTTAAATTTTCTTGTCCCCTTGACCTGTTTGGTAATCCACACTAATCTTGGGCAGGTCTTTGAGGTTGCCTACAGGAAGGATTAACTAAAGGAGACGGTTCTTCTCCAGAGTGAGTCCTTCCTTCAGAGTGGTTGTGATATTCTTCACACACACAAAAAAAAAAAAAATAGGAAAAGATCCTAAAATTCATGTGTAAGAGAAAAGAATACTTCAAATTGTCAAAGCAACCCTGAAAAAAAAAAGAGCAAGTTTGAGGTATCATAACACCTGATTTCAGTTTATACCACAGAGCAATAGTCACACAAGCATCATGGACACGGACACACGTCAGTGGAATAAAATAAAGGATTGTTAAATAAACCCACATAACTGGAGATAATTCTTGGCAAAGATGCTCAAAAATGATTGGAGAAAGGACACATTCCTAAACAAATGATGCTGGGGAAACTGGATATTGATATACAGAAGATTGAAACTTTTTGGAAAGAACTCTAATAGCTCAGGAAATAATCCCAAGACTTGAAAAATGGGATTTCCTGACATTAAATTTTTTCTGCACAGCAAATTAGACAATTGACTAGCATGCTAGAGAGTGGGGAAAATGGTCCACCAGCTACACCTATCACAGGGGATTAACATCCAGAATTTATACAGAACTCAAAAACATTAAATAACAAAAGAACACATAAACCAATCAATTAATGGGTACATGAACTCATCAGTTTTCAAAAGAAGAAATACGGATAGCCAATAAATGTTTGAAAATATGTTCAATAGTCTTATCCGTCAAAGATATGTGAAGCAAAGCTCCGTTGAGATATATCACCCTAGTCAGAAAGGCTATCTTCAAGAAAACAAACGATAAATTCTGCCCAAAGTGAGTACTATATAGTGTCAGCAGAAATGTAAATGAATGCTGTCACTCTGCAATCATGAGGTGTTTCCTCAAAAGATTAAAAATAGAGCCACAATACTTCATATCATGCCTGGATAAATATCCAAGGAAGTCTAAGTCAGCCCACAGTTGAGATACCTGCACATTCATATTTACTGTGGCACTATGGAACAGCCTAGGTGCTAGGAACGATGGATGGGTAGAGATGTAGTATGTACACACAGTGCAGTTTTATTCCAACATAAAAAAGAAGGAAATTGTTAGCCGGGTGTGGCGGCGCACGCCTTTAATCCCAGCACTTGGGTATTGCTGTGAGTTCAAGGCCACCCTGAGACTTCATAGTGAATTCGAGGTCAGTGGGATCCTACCTTGAAAAACCTAAATAAATAAATAAATAAATAAATAAATAAATAAAATTGTATCATCAACAATAAAATGAATGAATAAACAAAATAAGTCAAACTCACAAGGAGAATTGTTGCATGTTCTTGCTCCTATGTGAAATGTAGATACATTAAAAAAAAGACATGAAGCTGGACACAGTGACTCATGCCTACAATCCTTGCAAGTGGGAGATTAAAGTAGGAGGATAACCATGAGTTTGTGGCCAACCTGAGCTACACAATCAGTCCCAGATAGCTTGGCTACAGAGTGAAACTGTCTCAAAATCAAAACAGATGATGACAGATAGGTAGGTAGATAGATAGATAGATAGATAGATAGATAGATAGATAGATAGATAGATAGATAGATAGAGAGATAGAGAGATAGATAGAGAGATAGATAAAAGAAAGGCATCAAGTAGAATAGAGATTACCTGGAAGGGGGAAGGGAAAATGGTAAGAGGAAGGTGTATATTATCCAAGTACATTGTGTACATGCATCAAAATGTTATAATGAAATGTATTTTGTGAATAAAGTATATTTACTATGTAGTGGTACTTAGTGTATTCACACTTGCACTGTAATGGAGAAAGTATGTGTGTGTATGTGTGTGTGAGAGAGAACGAGAGAGAGAGAGAGTGAGAGAGAGAGAGAGAGAGAGAGAGAGAGAGAGAGAGAGAGAGAGAGAGAGAGAGAGAGAGAGAGCTTCTCCTTGCAAGTCAGGAACAGAATTATAGAATTGCCCCTAACCTTGACCTTCCTGTCATGTTGCATTTTGATTTCCTAGTCACCAGAACTATGGATGATACATTTCTGTTGTTTAAATCACCCAGTCTTGTATTTTCAGAGCAGCCAAGGTTAAGAGATTCTGGAACAGAAATCTGATGTATATTGATAGCTGATAAATTAGACTTCAGAATCAGTGAAAAGAGACTGACTCAAGACAAGGCTGGGCAGATGAGAGACAGAGCAGATGCCTGGAGTTCCATTTTGCTTTGCCACAGGTGAGTTTGTGAGGTACCTACCACAAGGGCACATACACTGTGCATGCAACACACATATCATATACACATGCCACGCACACAATCAAAATAAAAATATAAATTTTCAGTATGAGAAACAAAGAAAGTACCACCTTAGTCCACAGATTTCCAGAGTCCTGTGTATGGGAAGAAGCCCTCACTCACTCCACGAAGAGAAACACTGGTGTTCATGTCTGTGGTGAACCCTCTCCCTTTGACTATTGGCTGGAGTGAGTGACTTTAACGACTTACTTTCGGTGAGAATCATGTCAAAAATGGACGGCATGCCAGTGAAAAACATTCAACAAAATTCAGAATCTATTTATGTTATAAACTACCAAAAAAAGAGAGGTTACATCCTTATAAATGTCTTCCCTAAACCCTGCACATAAGATCTTACGTATTCATAAAAAAAAAACTGCATGCTTTCCATCTATGACCTGGAACAAGACATTGATGTAATTTTTAAAAATAAGTTTATTGACAGCCTCCATTCATATATTCAATCTACCCTTGTCACACCTTCCGAGGTTCAGGGACCATTGAGGAAGAAGTGGTGGGAAGAATTTAGGAGCCTAAAGAGGGGAGGGGTGCTTTAGTATGGTGTCTTCCAGACACAAAGTGGCCTGTATAGTCATGACTTCACAGGAACTATGGGTACCTGCACAAGACCTATATAATGTTGGGTATATCAGCATGTTGTCATGGATGATAAAGGAAGGAAAAATATGACATCAAAATAAAAGAAAGTCTAATTGGAAAGAAGAGGAAATTCAGTGTGGGGGGGATAGAGGGAGACGGCTTGAAGGAGGTGACGTGAGAGAATTCTGATCAGGGTTTAAAACCCCCGTTAAATACTGTGTTACAAAATCTAACCAGTGCATTAAGGAATATTGCAATAAGAAAATATTAAAAGCATAAAATAAAAATCAAACTATATGCTGATGGATGCCTGCACAGAAAGTCTCCAAAAATTTAATAGAAAAAGCACATAGCACTAATCAATGAACATGTGTGAATTGTAAAATATAAAGGTAATATCCCAAAATCAATTTCAGTTCTACATATTACGAGCAAGCAATTGTAGTCTGCAAGCATGAAACAATACTACCTAGGCACTGGTAAATTAAACTTGTAGGAATAAATGTAAAGAAGCCAAGAACTGTATCTGTATAGTGAATGCTATAAAGGGTAATCAGAAAAGTACTAAAGGGGTACTTACAGCAACGGGGGCAGAAGAGAGGGGACATAAGATGATAGCCCAATAAGAATATTAGCAATTTGTAATATGTCTGTATGTTAGAGTTCCCAATTAAAAGAAAACAAATTTTTTAAAAAATAAAAATAATAGATTGAGAAACAAGTCTACAAATTGGAATATTTAATGTCCTTAAGATAGTCTCTTCAGTTTGATTGACACAGTTTTTGAAGATTTCAATCAAGATTCAACCATGATAATCTGATTAAACTTCTTCTTTATTTTTTCTTTAAGTTTTTCTTAGCCTAGGCTGACCTCAAATTCACTATGTAGTCTCAGGGTGGCCTCAAACTCACAGTGGTCCTCCTGGTCCTCCTACCTCTGCCTCCTGAGTGTGGGGATTAAAGGTGTGTGTCCCCAAGCCCAGCTTTTGATTTAAATTCTTGTCTTTCACAAACATCTGGTGATCTTTGGAAACTTTTTTTTTTTTCAGTTTAAGAGTTGGAATTTTAAAAGGTGACTGAAAGCTTTCTGTTTTTTCTTGAGACTTATTCATTAATTTTTTTTTCAGGAAAAATGTGCTATATCTAGGTAATGAAAACTACAAAAGTCTAGTTAGATAAATAATAACACTAGTGAATTAAACAAATTGAGAAATATGCCATGAGTCCAAACTGGAAGATTTAATATTGTTAAGATATTGACTCACTTAAGTTTGATGACTTTTTTAAATTGTATTTTGTTGAAGACCCTCTTTGTAATACTTATTAGAAATTTTTCTAGGGCTAGCTCTTCAATTCCCTACTGTATGTCAAAACATTTCTGTTCATTAATTTTATATCCAGTTGAAGTGGGCATAAGAAATGGGATGAGGGGGCGGTGATTAGCTAAGGGGTAAAATTTCACTCAATTTTTCATGTTTATTGAAATTTCTCATTTTTTATTAGTTTCTCTATATCTTCTAAGACTTAATTGTACCAAGGTAAAAAGTAATTTATAGTCTCATTCAGATTGTGGAATTAATCCATGACTGGGGGAAATTGCAAACTGAGTTAAACCAACTCTCTCTCTCTCTCTCTCTCTCTCTCTCTCTCTCTCTCTCTCTCTCTCTCTCTGTCTCGCTTACTTTAAATTGACTACCCACCACCTATTTAACCACATCCTTCATTTCCTTCACAAGTAATTGGCTTTCTTATCCTGAGAATTGTTTATGGGTTTTGCTTGATAAATTAGTATGCCTTTTATTGGTGTCCTCTGTGCTGGTATTGATGCTCAAACTGCTCCTTTATGCCAATGGCCAAGTTTTATCCTTTTGCTATCTTGCAAATATGTAAGGAATCCTATATTGACAATAGACTTCTCTTCTATTGATATCTATTACTGATTTTTTAGTGGCATTACAAAGACGGTAAGAGTAAAGGATCACTTTTCTCCAATTGCTTATCAATATGATTGTTATGTAATTATTGCTTATTCTCTGTTTTCTGAATTGTAAGTTCACAACTTTGCCCATCTTCTATTTTTGTGTGCCCATGCAAATGATTTTTATTGCTTGTAGGCAATATTTATTTTCTTTTTTAAAAAATATTTTATTGATTTATTTTCAAGCAGAGAGAGAGAGAGAGAGAGAGAGAGAGAGAGAGAGAGAGAGAGAGAGAGAGAGAGAGAGAGCCAGGGCCACCACCTTGTGGGTCTGGCTTATGTGAGTACTGGGGAATGCCAGGGCCACCACCTTGTGGGTCTGGCTTATGTGGGTACTGGGGAATCGAACCGGGGCCTTAGACACTAGAGGCAAGTGCCCCAACCACCAAGCCATCTCTCCTGCCAAATATTTATTTTCTTAAAAGATAAAAAATGAGTAAGAAAGAAATCTAAATGAGTCATACAAATACGGCTTCACTTTTGAGTAAGAAAAGCAAAATA
>PVHP010023422.1:7503-27652 GCA_004024765.1 Zapus hudsonius
CCCTTGCCAGTGTTTGGCACACCTTCCTGCCGCTGTTTGCAGTGCTGTGGCAGAGGTGATGTCCAGCCCTCTGCTCATGCCATCGTTTTCCCTGCCAGGATGGAGTCTCCCCTCGAGTCCGTAAGCCAAATAAACCCATTCCTCCACAAGCCGCTTTTGTTTGGGTTCTTTCTGCGCAGCAACTAGAAAGCTGACCGCAACAATGAGGACCTGACCTTGATTCCTAGTAGTCAAATAACATTCTGGGTGGGGGGCATATGCCTGTGACCTCAGCACTGGGGAAGCAGAGGTAAGAGGATCCCCCTGCGCTTGCTGGCTGTGCAGGTTAGCGTAACTGCTGAGCTCCAGGCCAGTGAGAGACCCTGTCTCAAAGGAAGCGGAGGTGTTCCTGGGGATGACACCTGAGACTGTCCTCTGGTCTCCATGCATGTGCAGACATGTGCACGAGCACTTGCACACACACATGCACCCTTACATGTATGAGCATGCATGCAACACACACCCCACACATCCATGCAAAAATAAATTAAGAATATTGATAATATGAGCAACCGAAAATGCTAACTAAATACGTGAAAACAATAATACATTTTAGCTGAAATAAGTTCAAGGTCATCCTTGGCTACTGAGTGAGTTTGAGGCCAGCCTAGACTACATGACACCCTGTCTCAAAACAAAACAAGCAAAAATGACCAAATAAATGAACAAAACTCCAAAACTATCCCGTTTCTCTTTGGGGTGCATGATGTATGTGTTCAGAGGACAGCTTTTCGCCTTCTTTCTTTGCTTTCCACCTCATTTGAGGCAGGGTCTCTCTTTTGTCACCCCTCATTTGAGACAGGGTCGCTCTTAGTTACCCCTCATTTGCCAAGCTGGCTGATGGGCTTCTAGAAAATTCTGTCTCATCTTCCTCCTCATCATAGGAGTGCTGAGATCACAGAGACACCACCGTTTCTGGCTCTCACTTGGGGTCTAGGGTTCTGAACTCGGGGGCTCACACTTGTGTGTCGAGTGCTTTGCCCACTGAGCCACCTCCCAGCCCCTTATCCAGTCTCTTGTTACGTTATATCCCAGTTACCCTGACCTTACTCAGGCACTGTCTTCTCTTGCTTTCTCCACTTGGGGATCACGTGAATCTGTGTGGGGCTTCATATTCCCTTAGAATAAAATCTAACCCCCCACATCCCTTCCCAGGACCCTCAAGGCATGAGCTGGCATGATCACACTCTCTGTAGCTCCCACACAGGGGCCTCTCCTCCCCAGAACTTTCTCAGGGTCAATGTTTTATGTCATAAGTTTCCTACTTCCTTTTATGTCCCTCTTTCTCAGGCTTTCACTGGAAGGTCATTTCTTTAGCAGTTATTGTTTTGTTCTGATCAAAATGAGAAACTCCCACTCAAAATACCCTAAATATTAAAGGACTCTAATGGCTCCTGTCTCGTGAGTCTTGAAATAGTATTGGCTTCCAGAAAAGTCTGATCTGTGTCTCTGAGGACCTCATTTCTCTCATTCTCTGCACAGCTCTGGCTCTTTTCTCACGCTAACCAAACTCCCGTCATCATTCCAGCCTCACAGGCTCTCACCAGGTCTCCAGAGTCCAAAGGCAGCAGCTTCTCACCCGTGTTCATGGCATCAGTGCCCATGTCTGAGCCCATCCCCGTTGGAACTAGAAACATGCAAGAGGGAGGGACTAGGCTTGCTTCAGCCAATCAGGAACCCTCCTATGCTGAGAGTGAGATTTCTTGTAACAGGGCGTCAATTGGAGAAGGCCAGTCCCTGAAAGGGGACTGGAAATGGAGCCCAGTTGGTAGAGTGCTCATAGCTTTCTCAAGACCCTGGGTTTGATTCCCCACACCCTAAACTCTGGGTGTGGGTGGCTAGCGTCTGCCTGCCACCCCAACACTTGGGAGGGGGCAGAAGGAGAGTCAGAAGTTCAAGGCCACCCTCAGCTATATGGCGAGTCTGAGAGAGAGCAGCCTGGGTCACCTGAGAACACACACACACACACACACACACACACACACACACACACACACACACACACGTCCACAAATGCCAAGTATTTTCCTTTAGAACAAGTTTCTTCTTTCTCAGCTTAGATGCGATTTTCAGTTGGACAGCAGGAGAGGAGGCCTTGGGGAATCAGTGGGAGCCAGGCTGGTGGTAATTTGCCTTTTCTTTGTCTAGGCCTTTCATTTTCCTTCCTGCCCAATAATCCCTCTATTTTTCTTGCCCGGGACCTCTTCTTATTCACCCACCTGCTCCTGGCACGCTGGGGATTTGTTCCCTCCCACACACACCTAGCTTGAATCATGGCCTTAATGAGAATCTGTGTGTGTGTGTGTGTGTGTGTGTGTGTGTGTGTGTGTGTGTGTGCCAGAGGACAACCGTAGGTGTCATTTCTCAGGTACCGTTCATCTTTTTGAACAGGGTCATTCAATGGATGGAGCCCACCAAGGAGGCTAGACTGGCTGATTTTTGAGCTCCAGGGGTCTTTCTGTCTCCACTTTCCCAGCGCTGGGATTGTAGGCACAGAACACCACCTTGTTTAAGGAGGGTCTGGGGATTGAGCTCAGGTTGTCTTGCTTTGGTAGATAAACACATGACTGACTGAGCCCTCCCCCATCTTGATTTTCTTTTATTGACTGAGTGATTGAAGCAGAGTACCACTCTAGCCCAGGCTGACCTGGAACTCGTTCTGTAGCCTAGGTTGACCTCCAGTTGACAGTGATCCTCCAACCTCAGCCTCCTCAGTGTTGGGATTAAAGGCATGTGCCACCATACCCAGCTATCTTGAGTTTTTAAAAGAAAATAATTCAATTACATTTTCCCAGAGGCTCGGGGTCAGAAGCCTCCCTCTTTGATTCTCACAGCTCCCGTGACCGTAGAAGGCATATGAAAAGCGCACCTCCTGTGTGGAAAGCAAGACTGAGGCCAGATCCAGGCAGCAGAGAGGAGGCCAGCTGGAGGCCGGCCAGGAAGGTGAAGGAGCCTCAGGGAATGGGGACCCGCGAGTGGGATGACTTTGGGCCCCAGGAGCGCAGAGCATAAGAAGCAATGGAATCGTGAGCTGGGGGAAGGAGGACTGAGGGCTTGGGAGCCAGACACAGAGCTGTCACTTGTCTTTTCCGTCAACTAACGTTGAGCACGTATCCGGGCCAGGGCGGATGGGAGCAGCCACACGGGACTGCGCCCTTGGAGAACACGGGGTGACAGCGTGAGTTGGGGGCCGGAAGCCCGGCAGTGGGACAGGGTGAGGATGCAGGGTAGGGTGCTAGACCTCGTGCATGCTGGAGCCTCCCCAAATGTGCGTGTGCGTGTGTGCGTTCGTGTGTGCATGCGTGCGTGTGTGCATGCACAGACATGCATTATGTGGAGGTGGAGGTCGACGTCAGGTGCCTTCCTTGCTCCCCATCCACCTTGTTTATTGAGGCCGAGTCTCTCCCTTGAACCAGGCTTTACCTTGGTTTCCCCGCCTGGGCTTTAGGGGCCGCCATGCTTGCTTGGCATGCTGCCCCTTTGGGCTCCACAGTGAGTTCGAGGCCAGTCAGGATGCCACAGCAAGACTCTGTCCCGGACAGACGATGGAGCACACAAGCGATGGGCAGAACAGAGCGGCACATATACACAGGAGCACGGTGATGGGCAAGGAATTGGGGAGACATGAGGCCTGGGAGGCGGGAAGACTCGGTCCTCCATGGGTGTCAGGAACAGACAGCCCTACCTCCATGCTCCCCATCCCAAGTGCAGGCATGGATGGATGAGGCAAGTGCAGAATGGTGGTTTGTGAGGGGCGTGTAGGTGCGTGTGCGCGTGCACAGGAAGCAGAAGGCACCGCAGAGGGTCCGATGGGTCTCATGAACTCAGGCAGCCTGCAGACCTTCTCTTCTCCACAGTGACAGAGCCAGGCACTGAGGAAGATGGGAGGAGAGCAAAGCTGAGTGTGGACACCAAGGGGGACCGAATGAGTGCGTCTGCACCGCCCCCCGAAAGATGGCACCATGTCTAGGCTCTGCAGGAATGAGACTGGAGAGTCTGAGCATCACTAGAGAGAGACCCCCAGGCACCCATACTGGGAGTTTCTGACCAAACTGTGCAGGGAACCCCCACCAACTAGTGAAACTCCCCTGCCAAGTCCAAATGTGATCTCAGAGCATTTTAGTCCCCAGTTCTCAGATGAACAGATGGCCAAGGTTACCAGACGTCTGTGAGAAGTTTCTAACAGGAAAGATCAAACAAAAACAGAGTAAGCAGGAAAGAAACAACTTGGAAGAAAGAGTATGCAGGGAGAAGAAAATGGACAGACGAGAGAAAATTATTATTAAGTGCTCCGAGATAGGGTAAAGAAATGGGACACTGAAACCTCAGACGTAGAGAACACTAAGGAGCCATATTACAATGGAAAATAGGGCTGGAGAGGTGGCTCAGCCGTTAGGTGCCCTTCCTGGGCAATCATGAGGGCCTGAGGGCACTTGGAGCTGCCAGTTCAAATCCCCAGAGCCCATGTAAAATAGCACCTGCAGCCCCAGTCCCGCAGGGGAGCAAAGATCTGAGAATCACAGGAGCCCCGTTAGCTCCAGAGACAGTAAAAGGAGAGGCGTCTCTGGCTCACTAAGACCAGGTGGAAGAGTGCTGAGTGAGAACAGAAGGCCCCAACCCGCTATGGTCACCACAGGTGAGCAACCCCTGCTGCAGACAAGCACACGTGGATATCACACACACACATAAAAAATTTAAAAATTCCAAATATTGGGACCTCAGGGAGGGGATATGGTTTGGTGGTCCAACATAATATGACTGGCTGTGCTTAGTTCTGAGTTCAACCTCAGCTCCGAGTGAAAGAAAGGCAAAAGAGAAAAATTCAGTAGGAGAATTAGAAATTTGAAGAAACTTTTTCCCTAGTAGAACAAAAAGATAGGCCAGCCTCAGCTATGTAGTGAGCCTAGCCTGGGCTACGGGAAACCTGAATTAAATACAGAGGAGAGAGAATACAGAGAGAGAGAGAGAGAGAGAGAGAGAGAGACTTAGAAGGCACTTTGATGGACTCAGCACAATCTATTTTGCCAAAGGACAATGGAAGAGTGGCAGCTTCCCTCCAGGGCCTTCAAAGCCATAGGCTTTGACTTCATTTTCAGTGCCGGATGTGAATTCCATCCCCCTGAGCAGAAAGTTGATTGGTTACCCCCATAAACCCTGTGCCACTATTGCACCTGTGGGCGCTATTGCCTGGCTGATTGATTGTGGAGATGACGTTTCTCCCTCAGCAGCCTAAAGAGAACCTTCTAGCACTGTGGCAGCCAGTCAGCAGGGAGGAGGTTCCAGCTCAGTTCCAGGTCGGTTTCTCAGCCTCCTGTGATGACAGCAATAGGGACTTAGCGTCTCGTTCTGATGGGTAACCAAGAGCATCGGCTCTGGCCTGTACTGTTGGGGGGCTCATGAGGAAGCAAAGCATTTTCATATTCTCAAAAGAATGTTTTTCTCTCTTCTGAGAAATTTGTGAGAAATGCATATGGCGTCAATGGGAATCCGAGATAGACAGGGTGCCCACAGCCAGGCCCACGGGTGCCATGGCCATTCTCCTCCAGCAGCCTCCGTTGTCCCCTTCCCTGCTCCCCTCCTCTGAACCCCTTCCTTCCAACCACTCTCTCTCTCTTTTGATGACATCATTTTCCCCTTCGATTACGAATGCCTTAATGGAAGTAGCCACTGTGGGGTCATGACCGCAATGGTCATTTTGAGAGACGCCGGTATTTTGGGGTGGTTTTGCTGATCTTGGCATCAGCCTAGATCTTTTAGGAGCAGACCGTGTGGCTGCTCAGGGGAAGAACAATCCAGAAAGATGTGTGTGATAGACGTGGAAGATAAGAAAAGCTAATGGCAGAGACGGCCGGACATCAAACTGTAAAACCTCTGGGACATGTTAAAGAGTTCAGACCTTATTCTGATGGCTATAGAAAGTTTGTTTGTTTGGTTCTTGGTTTTTCGAGGTAGGGTCTCGCTCTAGTCCAGGCTGACCTGGAATTCACTATGGAGTCTCAGGGTGGCCTTGAACTCATGGCGCTCCTCCTGCCTCTGCCTCCCGAGTGCTGGGATTAAAGGCGTGCGCCACCACGCCTGGCTGACTACAGAAAGTTGTAGACAATTTTTTAAGAGAAATTGACCAGATCTGATTTGCATTTTCAAGCTTTGTGAGGGAAGAGAGGCAGGCTCAGTGGGAGGAGGGAGGGCAGTGAGGAGACTTTGGCTTGGGTTCCCATGAAGGAGTCTCCAGTATTAAGCACTGGTGTTTAGAAAGCCTTTATTTGAGCAGCAAAAAACCTTTGTCAAAGAAAATCTTATTTTCACTTATAAAATATTAAAGTGAATTATGAAGGTGAAGTGGCTTCGGTTGAAGTAGGAGGTGGGGGTCCAGAGACCCCGTCTCACCCTTTCCTCCCTGTTGCCTCTGCCTGGCGCCCTGAGGTGTGTCTTTGAACCTGGGATTCTGCTGGTCATCCTGGAAGTTGAAGTCTACTAATTCCTAGTAGTTGGCCAGGCCCGAGGTGAGGGTGGAGTTAATTTCCCTTCCAGGAGGGACGGAGAGGCATGAAAAGAAGGCTCCAGGCCCTGCAGGAGA
Source organism: Zapus hudsonius (assembly GCA_004024765.1). Classification (NCBI taxonomy): domain Eukaryota; kingdom Metazoa; phylum Chordata; class Mammalia; order Rodentia; family Dipodidae; genus Zapus; species Zapus hudsonius. The sequence continues at coordinate 14,120 of PVHP010023422.1, forward strand.
CACTCTGAAGAGCCCTGGAACCGTACCCCAGACTCCTTGGCTGGAGCTGTTCATGTTTCCCCACTGCCCCACCCTGCTTCTGGCCCAGGATGGCAGGTTTTGACCACATCCGGTCCCCCCACTTTCCTTCTGTTTGGTTTGAACATGCCCTCCAAGTTCACGTGTTGGAGACTGCATAGCCAACACAACCATATTGGAGAAGGAAGGAAGCAAAGGAAAGGCCCTGTACCATTGACAGGTCTCGAGAGTAGAAATCGTTCCGTTTAATGCTGCAAACAGGAATCCAGTGAGCACGGAATCCGTGTCTCACCTGGTATCACCACCAGACAGTCTGATGAGACGCCCTCACAGGCTTGCTGCTTGTCATAAAGAACAGCCACCCTTGGGAGTGATGACTTGGAGTGTTTGCTACTTAATTTGAAGTTGCTTGTTTTGTCTTGGCGACAGGGTCTAGCCGGCCTGAAACTAACTCTCTATGTAAACCGGGGTGGCCTAGACTTTGTGATGATCCTTCCGCCTCAGCCTCCGGTGCTGGTGTTTAGGGGTGTGCCACCATGCTCAGTTAATTTAACTCTTTGTGAATGTGCGGACGTAGAAGGCAGAGGTTGGTGAGAGTGTCTTCCTCAGTTGCTCTCTTCTTTAGTGAGACAGGGTCTCTCCCTTGAGCTCAAAATTACCAATTCAGCTGCTCTAGCCAGCCAGCCTGCACCAGGGGTTCTATGTCTCTGCTCTGCTCGCCTAGCATTTACATGGGGTCTGGATTTGAACTCAGGTCTTTCTGTTTGTATGGTATGTGATCTACCCACTGAGCCATCTCCTCGGTCCCTAACTTGACTTTGTAGTGGGTGTGGTAACAACCAGAATGGCTTCTGAGAGGTTCGCAAGAGGCTCCCATGAGCCAATTTGAGTCGGCAGAAGCACTCCACGGTCCCACCTCTCAAGAAAAGTCCTCCTGAACGTCAACCAAGCACGTCAGGACACAAACTGACAAGATGCCAGCAAACCGGAGTGGCTCCTTACAGGAAATGCCACGAAAGACATCACACGTGATCATCATCCCCTCCTCCGCCTCCCACGTTCTCTCTCCACTGAATCCCTCGGCTTTCCAGCAGTTTCTCTGCTCCTTCGAGGCCATCCTGGTTTTCCTTCCTATTATTCAGATATTGCGATGTAGTGTCGGCCCCTGTGAGGTCATGAATCTTGAGGCCACTTTGTGTCTGGGAGATTGTATTGTAAGCACTCCTCCCCTTCCTTTGGCTCTTACATTCTTTCCACCACCTCTTCTGCAAAGGGCCCTGAGCCTTGCAGGGTGTGATAGCCGTGTCTCACTTGGCACTGAGCACTACTGGCCCTTCTCGGCACTATGATCTTTTGGGAGTCACCCTAGGGATCACCACCATCTGAAAGGAGAAGCTTCTCTAACCAAAAGTGAGAGTAGCATTAATATACGGGCATAAACATAAGTGTTTAGAGGGCAGTTTGGTGGGCATAATATGTGCATTTAGCCAGACAGCCGGAGGATTTCCCCTCCCAGGCTTATGACCTCCCCAGCCACAGGTTTTGACCAGACAGGAATCGCTTGCCTCGGAGCAGGCCTCAAGTCCAATCAGAGAGCAATTGATTCCCTCCCAAACAGACATGGCACCGTTGCACCAGTCGGTACATTTGGCCCGGTTGGTCAGCTGTAAAGCTTGCAAGGTCCACTGCTGGTTAAACTGGGGATTTTCCTCCTCTCCAAGGCTGCGTGCTACAAAGTTCTTCCCAGCATCCTGACAGCTGCTGAACAGGGAGGAGGCGTCCTTCTCGGCTCCAGCTGGATTCCTGGGTGACCTGCAGCCCAGGCGTGTGAGTCTTAGCAACAGTGATACGGTTGCTGCTAATTCATAATTGTAAGCAACGCGGGGAGAGGCAGAGTTTTGGAATCCTCCCTTCCCCCTCCTCCTACTCCGAGTTCTTGTCCTCTAATGCCAAAGAATTGTACACAGGGACAGAATTAAAATTTAATTACACATTTATTCTAATTTAGTAGATTAGGAAAAGGGGAGTTGGATGGGGAAATTGGATGTGGGAAGTCATAAAGTTTTCTCGCCACCAGTGTGGGGAAAACACGTGTCAGAGAGTTCATAGAGCTTTTACTATTTAGTTAGATAAACAGCCCAAGAAAAGATTACAGAAAGGCTCCCTTTGTGAAAAAGAGAGGTTCATGAGAGAAAGGTCTGGAGCCTGCCCCCTACCCCAGCGGGGTAGGGGTACAGGCCTTACCTCCCTGAGGCCTGGGTCAGCAGTCCTTCTACTCCATTGCCATGTGGGGGAAGAAGAGGCCTACTTCCTCTAGGGAAGCTAGTTTTAAGTCCTCCCCAGGTGAGTCAGAGAGACAGCTGAATGGTTTATATTTGACCAATCAGTTTCAGTACCTAGGTTGTAGCTCTAACTAAACACCTCCCCCTCAAGGGGAGGGGCTGGAAGGGGAGGAGCGGTCCCTACACACACCTGACTGTCACAACAGGGTCTTCCCATCTAGTTCTGGTGGGCAACCAAGAGCCTGGTACCTGCCGGGTGTTATGTGCTGCTGGTGGCATGAACGCAGGGTTTGCATCGGGCACGCTAGGCAGGAAGGCTACCAAGCCAGCTACATTCGTAGCCTGAACTTGGACTTTTCCAAGGTGAATTTTCCTGTTGTGTAAGCGTTCCCAGAGCCCAGTGACACCCGTCATCCCCGAGGCTCCCAGTCTGTAGGCCCAGGACGGGCTCTTTGTGCCACGTCTTGGAGCTCTGGGCCGTTATTAAAACTTTGATAAGCAACTTACTAGGTTCTTTATCAGAGATTGCATCAGAGGTCTTGAAGTCATTACTCTGTGTAAAATGAAACCCTGCCCCATCCACTTAAAAATTAGGCAACCGAAGTACCGTTTTTTTCCTGTGGTTGTTAGAATCCACCCATGGGAAAGAGGGCCAAGGGCTTAGGGGCCCTCTCCAAAGGCTCTGCCGCCCCCTCCCCAACAGCTTTGCAGGGGTACTTGGAAATGGGTCATTCAGTCTGTCACAGATCACAGCCTCTCAAAGACGGGCCTGATTTTGCGGTGATGACTTAGAATGGAGGCCATCTCTCAGCCCCTTTGCAGGACGGTGATTGATGGTGCCATACGCTCAGATTTACACTAAGCATGTAGCGGGACCGCCCGTGATAAAGGCTGAAAAATTGCACCGGAACAGACAACTTGCACCCCAATGAAACTTGGAGAAATGGGGCGTAAACACGGAACAGATGAGCCGTGGGTTGAAGGGCAGGGTCCTCAGGCAGAAAGGTGGCTCCCCGCCTCCTGCACACCAAGGGAAGCAGCCCTTTGGGAACTCTGGGGGGCTGTACCTGGGGACACAAAGGGATTTTATAACTTAGGGTTCAATGCCCCCAAGCCTCATCGCTGTGGCCTGACAGGAGCAACTTAAGGAAGGAAGGGTTTACTGAGCTCCCATTTGACAGTACAGTCCATCCAGCAGGAAAGACATGGCCGTGGAGCGTGAGTGGAGCTGGTCACATGGCGCCCACAGTCAGGAAGCAGAGACAGAACGGATGCTGGTCCTCAGCTGGCTTTCTCCATCTCCTTCCGATGGGATGGTGCAGCCCACGTTAGGATGGGTCTTCTCGCCTCAATTAGCCTGACCTAGAAGCTCCTTCACAGCCTAGCCTCGAAGCTACAAAGGAGATGATTATCAGAAAGGCTGGAGGAGCATCTGCAGGCTCTGGAGTGTGAGACCATAGGAGGGAACCTTGGAGCTTTCTTGCCAGTAAGCGGCAAGGTCTGGTCTGTGGCCACGTATGGCTCCCTTTGCCTGTTCCTCTAACCAAGCCTCCCTCTTCCACAAGGAACCTGTTCCCTGAGCTTGAGACGCAGAGCGATGGGTCAAGCGTCAGGTTGGCCTTGTGTGATGCGGTTGGTGACTTTGGAAAGAGGCAGCTCACCTTACATAAGTCCTGTCACCGAGAGGGGGAAAAGGCTAAAGATGGGTTAGGCAGCTAGGAATGAGGAAGCTACAGAGCTAATATGCAAGGAGCTGAGGGCGGGCGGCCAGGAAGGCAGGAAGGCAGCGGGTCATAAGAGTGACACGTGTGCGTTTAGTGGAGGAATGAAAACCATTAGCAGGATGTACGCCACAGCCTCTTAACGTGTCCAGGATTCAATAACTGGGCATCAGGGTCTGTTGAATTTGACCTGGAGTCAGCTCATTGGCCATATGGTCTTGGTGACCCATGAAAGTCACTCAGTGAGGAAGTAATTTAGTATTGGAGCTCTTAGCATCTCCTGCGAGGCTCGCCTCTCGGCTCCTTGAGAAGGGGATGGGAAGAGGGGACTGGGATGGGGCAGGAGAAGAGGAAAGTCTTGTGGGTTAGTTTTTTAAAAAAAAACAAATTGATTTGTTTGCAAAAGGAGAGAGAGAGAGAGAGAGAGAGAGAGAGAGAGAGAGAGAGAGAGAGAGAGAGAGAGAGAATGGGCTCGTGGACTCCAGGGCCTGTAGCCACTGCAAACAAATTCCAGATGCATGTGCCTTTACATGAGAACGGGGGATTCGAACCCAGATTGTTGGGCTTTGCAGGCAAGTAAGAGCCTTAACTGCTGAGCCATCTCCCCAGCCCTGGGTTAGTTGTTTCAGTTAGAAGCTGTTTGTCTGGGGAAAGGAGATGGGGAAGCCGAAGAGAGGTAGGCGTGCAGGGCTGTTCCTGTCCCAGCTCAGCAAATCATGGGAGGCAGAGCTGGGAACACAAGGAGGAAGACAGGTTGGGAACTTCACATGCCTGACTTGGGATTTGCAGAGAATGTTTAGAGAGGACATTTCATGAGTGGGAAATCAGCCCAGAGCCCAGGAAAAGGGGCCCACATGTTTTAATGAATGGATAGCATGAAAGAGGGGAGCAGCTCCCCACTGCACTCTGGGAGCTGCCAAACATGCAAACAATAGGCCGATAAACCATCTCAACAGTGGCTGGAATTCCTTTGCTGAGGAGCTGCCCTGAGTAACAATGAGGTCCACATAAAGGCTCCCAGGCTGAGCTGGGAAGTCCCTGCCTCCAGCCAGCTTGCAAGTTGGCTGGTGTATATACTGGAGGGGGTTTTGTCTTCCTTTAATAGTCCCAGGGATCCCAGCAACAATTATTTCAGTGACTGCATGCTGGGCTGCTTGCCTCAGTTTTATCTGGAAGGACTTGCTCCAACATCTTGTCTGATCTGTTTCTGCTTTAAGTTTTTACCCACCACCTGACCCAACGTCATGAGCTCTTTGGACGGGCTGTGTTTTACAGGTTGCGGAAAGCAGGCACCCAAGCGTTTGAAAAACACCCTTCAAAGATTGGGCTGAGTGATTTCTGGGGTTGTTGGCCGGTGCTTTGAGAGGTAGGACTGTAGGAAGCTAAGTCAGGGACTGGGGAGGAGGTTGGTTGGTAGAGAGCCTGCCTTGCATGCTCTCTACCCAGCACCTCATAAACAGGGTGTTGTGGTGCGTCCCTGTAATCCCTCTGCACTCCGAGGTAGGGGCAGGTGGATCAGGAGTTCAAGGTCATCCTCAGCTATAGAGGGAGCTGGAGACCAGTCTGGGTTGCATGGGACCCAGTCTCAAAAACTGGGCTGAAGGGTCCTGGGAGGGGGCTCAGTGGTTAAAGGTGCTTTGCTTCCGTGACTGCTGATCGAAGTTCAATCGTCCACAGAACCTACAAAAATGGGATGCCACCCCACACAAATAAGTAAATTAAAAAAATTACAAAACGAGATGGCTCAGTGGATACACTAATTGGTGCTCAAGGCTCAGTACCTAATTTCTTTCCTCAGATTCACATAAAAAGGCAGACACTGCAGCGGGCTTCAGTTTCCCCAGGGAAGCAGCAGAGATGGAGAGAAACCCTTCTTCCAACCAGGCAGAATGGCCAGGCCAAGCTGAAAGCTGACCGCTAGATGTGCACTGAGGTATGCGTATGCCCACCCGCACACATGAACACAGCACACGTGTGCATACTTACACACACACAAAGATGAAAAGCTAAGACTTCATTGACGTTTGTCGAGCTAATGCCCATGTCACACTCTGTGTGGCCTTCAAAGCCAGTGTCAAGCCCAAGGCTCTCCCACTAGACTTTCCCTTGACAGGTAACTAAAGGACCAGGTATGACCTGGAAGGTGAAGATGAGCTTTAACCTGGCAGCCTGTCAGAATCAGCCACATGCCTTTGGGACGAACCTCCAAACTGTGACAGGTTCAGGCAAGCTCCATAGACCCCCTCCCCTTGAGTGGGAGGTGTCTCTAGCCAGAGCTCAAACCTAGATGCTAAAACTGATTGGTCAGATATAGACCAATCAGCTGTCTCTCTGAATTACCTGGTAGAAGTTTTAAAAAGGTCACAGAAACAAAGCCCAGTCTCTTCCTCACCCACGTGGCTTACAAGAAGGGCCTCTGACTCTCTCGAGACCGGTAAGGTCTCCCCAGCCCCACACCACGGCCTAATGGCTGTGGTGAGGGGCTGGATTTCTCTTCTACATGAACCTTTCCGTCTCATGGTCTTTTCCTGCTTGTTTAGCGAAACAGCCTAGATTTTGTTCAAACCTCTCCCACATGTTCTTCCCACTCTGGTGGCTGGATGTGGTGGTTGGGCGGTGTTGCGGTCAGCTTTCTTGTTGCTGCACAGAGAGAACCCAAACAAAAGCGGCTTGTGGAGGAATGGGTTTATTTGGCTTACGGACTCGAGGGGAGACTCCATCCTGGCAGGGAAAACGATGGCATGAGCAGAGGGTGGACATCACCTCTGCCACAGCACTGCAAACAGCAGCAGGAAGGTGTGCCAAATACTGGCAAGGGGAAGCTGGCTTATAACCCCATAAGCCCGCCCCTGACAACACAGCTTCATCGAGGTTGTAAAAGCCAAACTGCCATCAGCTGAGGATCGATCTATCGGAACACATTCTTGTTTGTGGGGACACCTGAATCAAACCATGACACAGTGCTAGGGACTGAGTTCAGGACTGTGCACGCTGGGTGCGGGCTCTACCTCGGAGGGGCACCACTGTACTGCCCGCTCCTTTTTTCCTCTGCAGTTCTTCCCCCCTCCCTTCCCTGGCAAGGGGAAGCTGGCTTCTAACCCCATAAGCCCGCCCCCAACAACACAGCTCCAGCGAGGTTGTAAAACCCAAACTGCCATCAGCTGAGGAGCGATCTATTGGAACACATTCATTTGCTTGTGGGGGACACCTGGATCAAACCATGACAGGCTGCTTCCCGTCTCTTTACAAATCCTCTGAACTGACTCCAATCTAGAATAAACCTGTGTGATAAGAAAATGCTCTCTGTCGAACTTGTCCAATTCTTTGACGTTCCGAGACAGGAACTTGGGGAAGTGCAGCCGTGAAGCCCCAGGTATTGACCCGCTGTGCCCAGTCCCTGCTGCCAAGCCAGCACAGTTATGGGAGGAAAGGATTTATTGAAGCTCTGGATCCAGGGAAAGTTCCACAGTGGAGAAGGAGGCTGGCCCCCTTTCACAGGTCCAAGCAGAGAGAGGAACCCACCAGCAGCACCTCCAAAAGCAAGCAAGCACGCTCCAACCGAAAACCGCAGGAACTCCAGGCTTGAGTTCAGACTACTCTTTGTCCATGTATAGCTGGAATTCTAGAACCATCCCAGAAACACCTTACGGGCTGGACCCTAGGATCTGGCCAAGGGGACACCCTCTCCAGCCAGGCAGCGGGAGAAAAACCACACATATGCAAAGAACAGTCTGAGCTCAAGCCTGGAGTTCCTGAGTTCCTGCTGTCTGCTAGTCTTGAGGTGCTGGTGATGGGTTTCTCTCTCTGCTTGGACCTGTGAAAGGGGGCCGGCCTCTTTCGCTATTCTGGAACTTTCCTCGGATCTGTTGCATCCATAAACACTTTCCTCCCCAAACTGTGCCTGGTTTGGATTCATCCCTGCAGTGTGTGGCTGACTGAGATATGACACTATCACTCTTCAATGTTGTTTCCTCAAAACTGAGTCTCTCTCTGAACCTGGACGCGATTTTTTTTGTCAGTCTGGCTAAACAGCAAGCCTCAGTGATTCTCCTACCTCCGCCCCACACAGGACTGATGGCGTAGGCATGAATGACCATACATGCATACGTACATACATACATACATACATGTATGTGTGCATATATATATATATATTTTTTTTTTTACATGGATTCTAGGGAATACCATCTCAGCTCCTTTCAAACCCTCCTGTTTGGGCAGTAAGTGCTGTTTTATTGGCATTGAGCCATTTTCCTAGCCCCCTTCCCCCACTTTTTTTGGGACAGGATCTTACCAAGCAGTCCAGGCTGGTCTCAAACTCTTGATCCTCTGTCTTCATTTCCCCAGGGTCAGAGGCATATGTCACCATCGCTGGACTTTTACATGGGTCTGGGGATCAATCTCAGACCCTCGTGCTGATGAGGCAAGTGCTTTACTGACTGAGCCGTATCTCCCCATCTTTGTAGTTGTTTATGTGTAATAATAAATTTTCCACTCTGGTTGCACTATTTTTAAATGATATTTTCTGTTATCTTCAGCTGAGAGCATTGTGATGGAAAGACTTTATTCAGAGCTAGTATTGGAATGGGGCCAGGGGCGCTGTGCTGGGACCCTTCCAACAATAGATAAACATGGCATGGTCCCCTTATGTGTCCATTTGCCTGGATGATAGCTTAAAAGCACTTTCCTATAAAATAAGACATGTATATTGATATTGAAAATGAAATTCGCAACATAAGAAAGGGTACTGGAAACTAGACCTTGAGAGGTTACAGGATTAGTGTGTAGTATTTCTCTTTCAGTGCGGCACAGACATAAAAAACTTCAATTAAACCACAGTTGGAGAGATTAAATTATACACAAGAAAGGATTGTGCCCTTGGGATTGCTCAAGAGATTGTAAATTATAAGAGCTAGGAAAATGGAATGCTGGGCCTTTGGAAGTTTTAAAGAGAGAGATTTCCAAGTGTTTATATTTTTAAGTTGGTTTTTTTTTTTTTTTTTGATAAGGTCATGTGTATCTCAGGCTGGCCTCGAACTTGCTGTGTAGCCAAGGATGACCTTGAACGTCTGATCCTCCAGTGCTGGGATTACAGATGTGCACTACTACACTTGTTTTATGTGATTCTGAGGAACGAACAAAGGCTTTGTGCTTGAGGCAAATGATCTTTTGTTAACAAAGATTTTATTTATTTGAGAGAGAGTGAGAGAGAAAGAGGATGGGCTGCCAGGGCCTCCAGCCACTGCAAACAAACTCCAGACACATGTGCCACCTTGCGTATCTGGCTTTATGTGGGTACTGGAGACTCCAACCCGGGTCCTTTTGTTTGTAGGCAAACACCTTAACCACTACACCATCTCTCCAGCCCTCAAATGCTCTTTTATTTATGTGTGTATGTGGTATGCATGCATGTCTGCATGTGTGCTCTTCGTGTTCGTGCATGTGGAGACAAGAGGTTAACATGGGTGTCTTCTGCCATTACTCTCTCTCTTATGTTTGAGACAAGGCTTCTCTTTGAGCTGAGAGCTCCCGGATTCAGCTAGACTGACTGGCCACCGAGTCCTGGGAATCCTCCTGCCTCTGCCTTCTCAGCGCTGGGATTATAGGTGCACACTGCTATGTCTGGCCTTCATGTTGCACTAGGGATTCAAACTCAGGCCTCATATTCAGGCGGAAGCATTTCATCCACGGGGCTACCTCTCCAGAGCCTCGGGCTGGCTTTCCCAGCTTCTTAGATCCTGTCACTGTGCTCCATGCGTGAAGAACAATGACCTTTTCCTTCGGATGATCCTCCCATTCCAGGCCTCCATGGGTCTTTGGTGAGTTATTCCAATAGGGCCCTCAAAAGGCTGGAGTTTCCTTTAAGTAGTTATTGTGAAAGGAAACAGAAAAGTGCCAGGAGGTAGCCCAGTACAGAGACTGAGCATAAACACCTGTAGGAAAGGGTTTCAGCACTTCCGCTAGAAAGGATACTGTAAATTTCACACGCAGGGGCCTCTGTCAAGGCCCATCCAGCCTTCCCTCCCGCTTCGCGGCTTCTCAGATGCGCTCAGCACAAAGGGCCCAGTGTTTCTGGGGGCATTCACTCACCACTTTATCTTGTTGGCCCTGAGCTCTCGCCAACCATACTGAGAAGTTCTCGAGGGGACTGAGCAAGAATAACCAGCTTTGCTTCCTCATCACTGAAGAACAGAAAAGAGTCTCTTCCAGGCTTTTCCTGTCTTCTTGATTTTTGCTGTATGCTTTAACTTGACACTAAGTCTTTGACAACCCGGGGAGTCCCAGCTGATGAAAAGCTCAGTTAATTTTCTCTTCCATGGCTCGACCTCATATCAAAGACTTTCTTTCTTTTTTTAAGCCGGAATTTTGGAAAGGCCCTGGTCTAGGAACCAGCCTTGTAATACTTCTTCACGGGTGGCTGGAGGTATAGTTGAGTTGGTAGAGGGCTTGCCTAGCATGCACAAAGCCCTGGATTTGGTCGCCAAGCACGAACAGGGCGTGGGTGGCACATACCTGTCACCCTAGTCCTTGGGAGGTAGAGGCAGAAGGATCAGGAGTTCAAATCATCCTTGGCTCTCTGGGCTCTATGAGACCTCACCTCAGAAAAAAAAAATTAAAAAGAAAATAAAAGATTTTGTCACAGGGTGACAAACCGTACCCTGGCTCACTAAATTGAGGGTGGCTATTGATTCTGATTCTTCCAGAAAGAAGGTGAAATGGATGACTGTAGTAGACAGGCCTCAGATTGTCTTCCTCCCAGGATCGGCTGGCTGTCCTTGGAGGCATGGTCTCTTAAGGAGCAATTCTCAGCACCTCGTTTCAGCCCTTGGCCTCCCAGAGGGCAGAACTGGCCTCTTTCTTACTCATTCAGTCGTTCAATAAATCCATTCAGCACCTGACTGTCGTTGCAACAGCTGCTGATCTGTGAGGACTTTCCCATGAAGAGGAATTGGGCCGTGGTCAGATGCTTGGAGCCTGGAGTTTTGTTGTTTGAAGTTTGTTTGCGATGAGCTCCCTGGACTTGTAGGCCCTGGGGTGATAGCACCCCACCAGCCTCTTGGCAGACTGGAGGAGGCATTGGTCCACAGAGCTCAGGCTGGTACCCAGGAGGGCTTAAGAAGCCAGTGGGTGGTCATGGCTGGACTCTGTTGTAGTTGGGGTAATCTCAGGGCATCTGTCGTGGTTTGACCCAGGTGTCCCCCACAAACAAATGAATGTGCTCTGATAGATCGATCCTCAGCTGATGGCAATTCGGGAATTAGAACCTCACTAGAGCTGTGTTGTCGGGGGCGGGCTTATGGGGGTTATAAGCCAGCTTCCCCTTGCCAGAGTTTGGCACACCTTCCTGCCGCTGTTTGCAGTGCTGTGGCGGAGGTGATGTCCACCCCTCTGCTCATGCCATCGTTTTCCCTGCCAGGATGGAGTCTCCCCTCGAGCCCGTAAGCCAAATAAACCGCTTTTGCTTGGGTTCTTTCTGCGCAGCAACTAGAAAGCTGACCGCAACAGCATCCAAGATGGCCCCCTTTCCCTGGGTGTTCTCCTCCCCGGGGCGTGTTCTCCCCTGTTCCCTCCAGCATCTCACCTAGTGGCTAGCTGACACTGAGCACCTGTTGGCCACTTCACCGTTATCACTAGGGGCATCAATGGGTCTTCAAGGGGACTCTGGTGGGAAGGCTCACGTTCTCAATAGCATGCTGTGTGCTGGCCAGCGGAGACAGGTCCTTAGGGAAGTCCCCCAGGATCTTGGGGTCTCACTGTCTCCAGCTGGGGGCTGGTGGCCGTTTTCACTCTCAGTTGGCTAAGATTTACGTTAAAAAGCGCCACAACTTTGCATGGGAACCAGACATCATTGAAGCAGAAATTTCATGAAACAATACTCATCTGTGCTACACAAGTTCCTTGTTGTCTTTAAAATGCGGTTTCCAACCCACATTCTGCTGAGGGCTCAGTCAGAAAAATCCCTGGGCTACTGCTTCTTAAGGGTCTTCCAGCCTCCGTCTGAGAGTCATCTTCCAGAGTGTGAGGAGGTTTGGACTTTCATGTGTGGAAAGAGAAAAGAGGATCCTGGCGTTGCAGTTCACTGCCGGCTGTGGGGATTCTAGAAAGGACCCACTCTTAGCAAGCTGTAGGGAGGGCTTGTTTTCATCCCTAAGTGGACAGAGTCCTGTGAATGAGGGGACCTGGGAGGAACGCCCTGCCTTGGTCTATGTTTGTTTGGCTCTCATGTGTTTGTCCCTTGCTTGCCTGTCCTGGAAGACAGTCATCCAGAAACCCAAGCTCCAGAGAAACTTAAAACAGAGCAAAGAGAGGCCCTTCACTGCAATAACCTGCCGGCCTGCAGCCTGCGCTGACCTCGCTTCTCACTGTCCATCCCAGGCCGAGCTCGAAACAGAGAAGCCCCCATTCAGGAGCGAGCCCTGGGGACAGGCTTTGCACAAAAGCTTCAGAACACCCAGGTGATACTGCAAAGGACCTGTGTGTCCCCCTAACCAACCTCTTAACAGATGGCTCTCCCTCACTCTTGGCTCCCAAAGGAAACTTCTGGAATTCGCCCTAGCATTTTGAGATCTATGGCTTTTGTAAAGCTCAAGCCTTTAAAAAATGTTTCTTTCAACACAAAGGGGGGGAAAACTGGCTCCCTCTGGTGCAGTTCAGAGCCCTGTACCCTATGGGCTGATCTAGTATTTGCATCTAGGAGGGACCCCAGTGGGTAGGGGACAGAGAGGAGGGAAACGGAGGCACCATCACAAGATTGCTCATACAATGTATCTAATTATTGATAAAAAAGATATTTAAAAATGTTTCCGTCAGTTTGAAGCAAGGTCCCTGATCCATACCAGAGGAGACAAGACAGTCCTATAGGCGAAATGCCACTCCGAAGGTGACAGATGACCTTGGTCTTGAAGAAGTCAGATTGCCTCCGCCTTCCCATCTTGCTGTTATTTGGGGTAAGAACGCAGAATTCAGAGTTGGGCACATGCCCAAGGCAATAGTGATAAAGAGCTGGCATAGTCCCAGAACTCAGAAAGTGGAGGCAGGAGGATCAGGAGTTCAAGGCCAGCCTGAGCTAGCTGGGACCTTGTCTCAGAAACCAGGATAGGGCTGGGGAGATGGCTCAGTAGTTAAAAGCCCTTGCTTGCAAAGCCTGCTATCCACGAAACGCCAGATGCACAGGCATCTGGAATTCATTACAGTGACAAGTCCCTGTCACATCCATACTCTCTCTTTGCTCATAAACAAATAAAATATTTTCAAAGGGAAAGCTCATGTAGCGCAGGTTGAACCATGCAGCAAGCGGCCCGTCCCACAAAGGAGCCACTCGTGATTTAGGAGGAAGTGAGGACTCAAGAGGGAGACACGGAGACAAAAGGTGAGCCACTTCTCTAAGGTCATGTTGAGGTCAGGAGGACTGACCTGTGATGGAGTGGGCCTCTCTGGACACAGGAGAGAGGTGGGCACAGGAGAGAGAGGTGGGCACAGGGGAGAGAGGTGGGCACAGGAGAGAGAGGTGG